>VWYI01032211.1:0-14126 GCA_013399455.1 Anthoscopus minutus
TGCCTGCCTGCCTGCCTTCCTGCCTTCCATAATTAGTTTTGAAACAATCACAGTGTGTTTGTTTCATGCGTCTGGGACAGGGAATGATAAATCATGGTTATGCTAAAATTAATAAATCCTAAATTAAGGGGTAGTATTTGCCAGCTCAGAAGACCAGAAATTACTGCAACCTCTGTACTAATGTGACATCCCAGATTCTATCCTCAGGGGTTGGAAACCCAAAAGGATCTTCCCATCTGTCATATTCTGTTCCCACTTGGCAGTCAAGTTGAATCCAGAGAAAGGAAGCAAGAGCTCCTCTGCATAGGTCCCTGCACTATTATCATTTAGTGTCATATGAAGACCCCTCACCTGTTGTTGGGGGTTGTCTCTCTATCCCAAAGCACTTCCAAAGACATGCCACCAAGAACTCTGCCCTTGGTTACAGATGAGCAAGCTATGGAGCTGAGGGGTTCAGTGAACACTTAGAATCCAAAGAAGTGTGAAGATGGCAAAGACCAAAATGTTTCACTCTAGTTTCCTTAAAAGTAAAAGCACTATCCTTTCCTTAGTGAGGGGAAAGAATGAGAAAGAATGCTAGGGACAGTAGGAGAAAAGACTGTATTCCATAAGAATTGTTGTCTTCCACTCTCTTTGTTGTAAATCTTTATTATTTTTTCACACAGTTCACAGCCTGGTGAGGGCTGTTCAGGGTGGCTGCCCCACATGGTACAGGCAGCTACCGCTTGAGGAGTTGTCTGATGGGCTGCCTTTATCCTGCAATGGCCTGTATGGCTTTTCTTTAATCCATGAGGTCCTGGGATCAATTTTCTGACAATTCTGCTTGTCCACTGAAGGACCTGTCAGTCCTATAACATGGTGCTTCAGCTTTTCAAGCTTTGGAAACTCATCTGTCAACAAGAGGATTTTTCCTAGCAGATACCATCCCTTTAAGCCCTGGGTCGGCTCTTGAAGCTTCCTCTGGTGTTCTGTCTGCTTCTTTGTCAAGTACCACTACCCTTCTCCTCTGTGATCTAATTGTGTTCTTCTGCACATCATTGATAAAAGCTGATACTCAGCTGGGAGAGAGGAAAGCAGCAGAAAAAGGGACACAGCTGTCTTTCTGCCTGGGTCGTCCATTGCAAGCCCTCCATTACATCTCAATTGTCTACAGAGAGAAGGGTGTGGGAGCAATTACACAGTGACAGACCACATCAGTGAGACAGGTATCTCACTGCCATACTCACTTTGGGACATCTCTTTCATAAGATAGATTTCTCTGAATGAACTGAAGCTAACTGGATCAAAAGTCCTGCCTAACATTAAAATATTAATGAAATCTTAATCTAAACTGACCATAATGGTCTTTTGTCTCTATCCCAGATGCTTGTATTTGAGTCTTAAACATCATATTAGCCTTCTAAAGATAACTTTTCCTATGAAAAACAGAAGTTCTTTGATGCTACTGAACCATGGCACCTTTCTCTAAATTCCTGAAGAAAGTTGTTTAACACTGCAAAAACTATTCAAACATATTAAGAAAGTAAACGTGGAATTATGTTTTTTTTTACTGATTAGATTGGAGTTTCTAAACCACTAATGTTTCCACATTGCTTTAGGCTAAACATCAATAATAGAAGTCTTGCATCATCTCAAAGCAGACAGACTTTCTCTATCTACCTTGGCTGGAGTGGTTTCAATGGATTGTCCAAAGATATCTGTAATTCCCTCAATCCTGATGTGTCTTTCTACTTCGAGGTTTAAGTCTCCTAAGGGAAGAAAGGAAGATCAGAATATTGCAAAAAGCCTTGTGACTTGGAAACTGAATTGGAAAAGAAAATACATGCTGAAAATATCTTTTTATCCTTTGCAAATTCCTCATAATCTTGGGGAAAATACATATCTGTGAACATTTTATGAGAATGAAATTTCAGGAATATTTAATATTGCCTAGCTGTTTAGGTTTAATGAACTGAAATGCAACATCTGCACTAGTCTACACTCCTTCCTAAGTAGTAGTGCCAAAAATAGCAGCTCTCCTAAATGCACCCTCTCATATTCAATTGAAGCTTGTGTTGCACTGATTCAAGCATCAAAAAGGGGATTAGTTGAATTCTGATAAAGTAACTTAACAGTTTCCAGGATAAATCAGTGGAGTAAAGAATCAGCCAGTAACTTAGCTATTTTCAAACCTAAAAGTGTATGTTTTCCCCTCTCCTGCTCTCAGAGACATTCTGTTTCTCTGTGTCTCAAACTGGGGGAAACAAAAATATTCCACTTCCACCTGTCTCTTTCCACCACTTTTACTTGTTCATTCTTTTCAGCCAGAAAAGGAGATAAGTGCTGAAATTATAGATATTCCAGCATCAGCCCAGTAGCTGAAGTGAGACTTATGAAGGCTTAGTAAAATCACTGAGAAGTCCTGCTATGAAAATGGTAGTTTCCACCTTTTTCCCCCATATGCAGGTACAGCATTCTACACATGGAATTAACCTGTTACACACACTGAAGAACAAGCAATATATGTTATGTAAGTGCTATATACATGAGGAAAATATAAACCATCGGATGTTTCTAAATTACTGTATGGTGCTTGCATTTCCACTCTTGGTTTAGGCCCCCTATTGGAAGCACTGCCCCTGTGTTCATTGTATTGACTCCTCTGAAGCCTTGAAAATGCCTGATCTCTGCTGGGTTCTTCAGAGAACCAATGAAGTAAAAAAGAAATATAAAATACATATACTGAAAAAGATGAAGTGGGGTATATATTAAATTTGTTAGTTAAAGGGCCCCTGCCCTTTCCTCCCTATCTCTCTGAAAATTAATGAAATTTGTGGTATTCCCACCCACCCACACCTGTTGGATTTGATTTTGGTGCGAAAGGGGCTGGGAAGGGCTGCCAATCACTGATGAATATTTACTTGCCAGATAAATGTGGAGAGTGGTCTTGAAGGAGGGTAAGAGGTATGACATTCCCCATACCTTCCCTAATAGTGTTTGATGGAGTGCATACACCTCATCATGGGATGAGGGAAGGTGCAGCTTGGTAATCTTCCTCTTCCCTTTCACAGCTCCACACAGTCTTGATGTGGCTTCTGAGTGTCAAGCCCCATAGTGAGCCCACAAATCAATGGGTTTTAAATTGGCAAAGGCTCTTCTGCCTTCAAGGAGTCAGAGGTGTTATATTAAATTAGGCAAAAAATACCTTATCTTCCTTAAGACAGATAAGCCTTCCTGTGGCAGATGAACTAAATCATTTCAGCTGGCGACAGCATATATTTAAACTTGTAATTGTGGAAAACACTTGTCTTGTATGACCACAGGGATCATCAGAAAAATCTCTGACAGACTTGCTGCAGTATCTGTCAATGGACAGATGGGGAAATAAAAATATGGAAATTGAAGAACATCAATTAACACATTCAGAATACTTTGTTTGTTTAGAAAAGTTTAGAATCAAATAGCCCAATTCTAATCCCCTTCAAGGCCTTTTTCCTTTTCTATGTACACTGCTAAATCAGAGCTAAGAACAGTGACTAAGATGGAAATAAATTATTATTTTTGCCATTGTGCAAAGTTTAATCTGAATGAGACTATTACTCCTATTATATTTATACTCTAGCCAGTACTTTGTAAATATGCTAGCAACTTATACATGAGTTTGACTGTCCTGAGCTTTATATTTACAGACAGTGAAGCTAATGAATAGAAAGATGAAATATCCTGTCCAAGGGCATCCAGGAAGTCACTAATGGGCCTGGAAACCCAATGAGTAGCTCTCCCAAGGTATAGGTGCAGCTCCAAGGTAGCTCATGGGTTCAATAAAAATTTTTTACTCTCTGGTTTAATTCATTTTACTGTGCCACTGCAAATTCAAGGGAAGAGTCAGGGACTCCCCATGTGGCTGGGGAGTGCAGCAGCTTTGATTCAAATAAGATTTAATTGCCGTGGCATTCTTAATCCTGTATACCTGTTGTCAGTCCTCCAGGGCATGATGCCTGTGTTTTGAAAACTCAACAGCAAAGGCTGGATCAGCTGACGAACAGATCATTTCTGGTCACCAAAATAACTCACATATGTAAAGGAGAGTTGGCTTCTGATAAAAGAACTAGGAATGGTCCCTCCTTACCTTTTTATTCTGTGCTTTTCTAGATTTGGAATACCACTGAGACCAACCAACACATTTCACCCCATTTGAAATCTGACTACATTTGGGTGCATAAGAGGACAGCAAATACAGGGCAGGGTATTGGCATAAGTTTGTTTTGGAGGAGGAACCCTTATCTATCATGAGCAAATTTACATCACCCCTGAGGCACACGCCAGAACCCAGTATTCAAATCTGGGCTACCTGGAATCTTCATCCTTCTGGTATCCCTTAAGGTTGAAAGCATTCATATTAAAGCACCTCCCTTTGGCAAGCACCAGTCATTACTGAAGAATTACCCTGAAACCTCTCCCCAGCCTACCCCTCAAGCTGCAGAGAGCAGACATCTCCCATGTGCTTCTTATCCAAATTCTTCCCTCTAGGATGTTTCCCAGGATCCTCACTGTTTTGATTATCAGAATGTCTTTCTGCTAGAATGGTTGATAAATGGATTTTATAGCAGAAAAAGTAGTTCCTGATTATAGTAGGATTAATAGTTCCCCCTGTTCTTACCATGTGCTCACTGGCAAGGCTCTCGACTGGGTACTGAGCATGTGCTGAGACAATCTGTTCCTTTGGCTTTCTCTTACAAAAAGATGATTAGCTTTGGTTTCATTGACTTCCTCTGCTTTTGTTCATTTTCCTCCTAATTATGGAGATGCTTAGTAAGAAAGAAGGGTGGAGATAAACTAGACTGGGGTCTGAATGCTGATAAAGAAATGCCTGCATACTTGGTCTTTGTAAAAATGTGCAGCTCTCCACAAAGGAGAAGAGAGACAGGTCGTTTCACTCTTCTTTGGCAAGACACTCAGCAGGCAAAATGACCAAAGCAAATAAAGCCTCATACCTTCAAAGGACTTCATTCTCTCAGCCAGGTGAAGAGCCTTACAAATGTTTGGGCTTGAGATGCTGTACAACCTATCGTTCTGTAAAGAGCGAGATCTCAGATTTAGCAAAGCCGTGTTATTCATAAGCATCAGGGCTTTAGAGAAACAAAGGCTGGAGGAGGGGAGAGGGAGCCTTTTTTAGGAAGGAGGCCAAGAAAGACAAGATGTTTAGGAAGGGGAAGTATTGACACCCTTGGAATAGAGAAAGTGTCGAATGCCAGCTGCAAAGCGCCTCAAAGAATGAGAGACTCCGATGCTTTTGTGTCCTTATATGGTAAAATGATAGCGAGGGGTTTCACTGGGCTGGGGAAGGCAGCAGCCGCTTTCCACACACCGCTGGCTGCAGAGCTGCGATCGGCAGAGCCGCTCTTCGCAGGCAGTGGAGAGCCCCAGCTGGCTGTACAGCTCTCCGCTGCAAGCAGGCCAGTGTGCTCTTTGCACATCTGTTAATGGATGTGACCCCCTGTCCCCGGTCCAGGAGGTGGCATTAACTGCCCGCTGCTGCTCTGTAAGTAAATATCCCTTCTTCCCCCTTCCCTCCCGCTACCCACAGAATATGTTCTGCACCTCTTTGGAGGTGCCGCTTTAAACAAAGGGTGCAGAGAGGAGGTGAGAGCTGTTTAATATCCAAGTGGGTTGTTGGGGATGGATGCGAGGCGAGAGATCGCCGGTCCCCCTTTCTCCTGAGTGCACGGGGAGGGGTGTGAAGAGGACAAAAAGACAAATTTCTTATCACAGCAATTACTGCTGCATGTCCGTCAGTAAAGTGATACTGCGCGGGGTCTTTTCATGTGTGACTATTTTTAATGACTGTATTGTGCTGCGTGTGTAATGCACTGGGGAGGTGATAAAAAGTAGAAGATGGGGTCTTAGATTCCTTACACCTCCGTGCACTCCGGCTGCCGAGCTCAACAAAGGAGCATTTTTGTACTGTAGCAAGAGCAGATGCACATGAAACAAAGGTAGCCTCTCTTCCTTGCAGGCAAACAGTGTGAACAGTTTGTGTGTGGGGAAAAAGAGGAGCCATCAGCATCGTATTTCTTCTTTTTATGTGGAGAGAATAAATTAGAATACAAATCCCAATTAATAGCTCTGTCTTCCTTCTTTTTGTGCTTCTCTCTGCGTGCATGCGTGTGCAGCCACAGTAACCCAGTCCTTACTGTATGCTAATGTGGATTTCTCTGTGTACCTAATAAAGGAAATACTAACTTTCATTGTCTGCACTGATGGCTCTTCCAAACTTTTTACTCCTCCCAAGGGATATGGCTTTTATTTAGTTGACCAAATACCTGCATATTCCAGCTTTGCTGTGTAGAGCGACACACAGAGCTTTGCTGAGTACACAAGACCACAAACATTATAAAAATACATATACCAGCAAGTCTGTGGTTGCCACTCCCTTGACTTCAATCTAGAGGTATGTTAACTAAGATTGCTAATTGACATTGAGATTGCCATGGTCAGTATCTGTAACATTTATTGATGGTTATGTGTATTTATATGTTGCCTTGAATAGGAATTTTTCTAAAAGGGACCAACACGAGGCTGTGTGATTAGATACACAAATGCATCCAAATGTGAAAGAATGCTACAGTTAAAGTTGTCTCTGGGTTTCTGCTGTGAACCTTATTTTCATCAGTTCATGAATTTATGGGACTCCCAGCTTTCTGGCCAAAATCTTCTGTGCCTTTTATCAGCCAGATGGTAAACTTTGAAAGTGGTTGCTTCAGGCATTTGGATATGGAAGGGGAAAAAAAAAAGCCCGGTATTTTGTTTATTTTACAAAAAACTATGTCTATTTTGTGCACCTGTAGACATAACTGGAAAAGGATGGATTCTAAAGGTTGCTTTTTCAGTAGAACCTGACCAATTTTTGGTCACATATGGAGAAATTTTTTTTAAAAGGATATGCTCTAGTGAAAACTCAGCTCCTGACACATTATAGCATTACTATCTAAATCTGATCAGAGCACAAATAAAACTGTATTTTACCCTAGCCATAGGGTAAAATGATCTCTGGCTTGTGAACCAACATGTGGTTGACGTGAGTGGGGCAGCTGAAAAGACATAAAATTATGTTGTTGAGGAATAAAATTTGTAAAAGCTACCTGGGGTTCCGACCTGGCATCTCCATCTAACTAGCACACCTGACAGTAGGGGGTGGACCAGTTCTTGTGGTCTTTTGAAAAATCCTAAGATGGCTAAATTATTGGGATAAAATATAGTTATTTTTGGTTCTCACCATATTGCCAAATGTGCTCCCACAGAAATCAGCGGCGACACATATGCAAACACCAAACAATCATTTCCAGGTGGTTTGGATTTACAGGAAAATATTACTAGTTTTTGTGAAATCACTGGTATCTCACAGCAGTGGCTATATTGTGTTAGATATTGTTTGTCCATGTGGAATTTGTACCTTGTAGAACATGTAGTGGTGATTCCCAACTGAAGAACTCAGGTACAAATTATAATCTGTTTCCCACTTCTTAGAAAAATCTAGGGATAGCGCTTTCCCTGACATCACATCTGTCCTGTCCATACAGACATCAGCTCTCCCAGATGGCATACCTTGCATTGGAAAAGAGATCAGACAACTCCTTTGATCACACACAACATAGTCTGCCAGGATTCATGCTTTGAAAGTCAGAAGCCAAAAAAACCCAAACAAACAAACCCTCAACTCCAGAACATTGGTGACAAAGTACAACTCTTGTGAGGGTTAATGACAGTTTCAGCTTCATTGCCAATTCAAGCTTTCATCCCAAAAGAGATGAGGAGGGCTGCAAAGACCTATGTTCACAAGAGACCTCTGGCTCAGTTCTCCAGGGCACTGAGCTTTGAGCTTCAGAGCCAAGCAATGTGTTACCTGCTGATGTCCTCACCTCCCTTTTTGTTGTCATTTCACAGGGGCCAGGATATTCAGAGTTAAGGGAAGATCAGATAAGTGTTAACACCAATAATTAACAAGCAATTGCCTGTTGCTGCTGGCCAGCATGCTTACAGTCTTTCAAGGTCCCCATGGACCAGGAACATTCAGGTCTAAGTCTCATTCATGTTTCTCTGATGGGTAAATCTGTCCTGAGCATCTATGGACAAACTCTGGTGTAGTGCTATAGGCAATCATCTTTCTTCACCTGAGTACTGCTTCAGAGACTGGAGGAATCTCATAATTTTCATTTTTAGACTGATTAATTTTAATGGTGTGGTTTTAATATTTAATTTACATATGCACAGTTATTTGTGATGCAGATTCACCCCAAGTGAGAGTGTGAAATGGCAGGATAATGACAGGTTTCATGAAAATAAATCTTGAATACATTGACAGCCACTGAAGCATTAACATTTCAACAATATTAATTAGCTATATATAGACAGAATTTTATTATAAACCACTGGAGCCTTCTGCTAAAGATGAACATCAAAATACTCATGCCAGGTGAAAAAGTTAGGTTTGTTCCTTTTCACATACCCTTCTATATTATATTGGATTATATCAACTAGGATGCTGAATGGTTACTGTACATATAATAATATGCCCTAAGAGAAATGCAGGTGAGCATAACACTGACATAAGCATATTCACCACTCCCTTCCACAGGAATTTTTTTAATTTGAAGTTTCAACTACATCAACCACTGCAGAGAAAGGTCTAAGGTATCACTCTGATGGTGTTAGTTCCAGACCCTCAGCAAACATAAGCATAGGGGCTCAAAATGCACCACTGCTTCTTCACTTCATCTTGCATAATAAAAGCAGCAAATTGCATAAAGCCATTAAATACCTATAAGCACTTACACAGATGTATTTTGTCATTGCTCTGAAGTACCCTTGAGATTTAGAGCAGAAATGTCTTCAGAGACCAGGATCTTGCCTTTGATGAATTCCATCTCTCCATCCCATGCTGTGCAGCTCTCTGTGGTGGATTCAACATCTTCCTTCTTCAGCTGGAAATAATCTTGCCCACAAAAAGATTTCCTGTGTCCATGTCACCAGGCTCTCTATGTCTTTGTGCTTTCTTCTGTACCTCTCACACAACACAGGTGCTTTGGCTCAACCTTAGCAGATGTCCTCTCTGCTCTCTTGTGTCCAGCCTCAAACCTCCCCAAAACTGGGTCTAACTGGTTGCACCCAGGTGAAATCAATCTGGTTTGCTAAGATGTACCCAGCTGAATGGGCACCACGGTTCTGTCCCCAAGGTTCATATAGACTCCTTTGTCATGTTTTGGAAGGCCATGGGCATGGCAGCTGAGCAGAGAGGTCTGGATACCTCACAGCCCTGAGACATTCACTGCCACAGCAGTTTTGTATGGCAGCTGTAAGACGTGCATTAACTGATCCGCCAAACCAGGCATGCCAATTATCTTAGACACAAGGGGGCTTTGTGGTCTTACCTCAGTAAACAGAACAAGAGCTGTGCTGCTAGAGGCTAGAACAAATAACAAATAATTCTTCTCCCACAGAATCATCCCAACTTTTCTTCTATCCTTTCTTTAAAGAAAGAAACACGGGATATTTGGGACACTGTTCTGGTTTTGTGCCCTGGGTAGTAGTATGCAGGATTTCAAAAATACAGAAAAATTTGGAAACATGACTGCATGGTAGCACATGGCATTTCTGGGTATTTTTATCTTAAAGACTAATTTATCTGAGATTAGCAGTGTTCCTGTCAATAAGAGAAAGCAATGCCTTTCTGGAAAAATAAACCTTTGTTGGAGTTTAGTGTCTGCAGACATTTAGCTTAAACATTATTTTTACAGGATAGTGCCAGAAGTAATAATAAGGTTTATTAGTCTTATACTATTTTTCTCCTCTATCATTTTCTGTTATCTGCTTAAATGCTCTTGTTAGGAATATAAATTTTTATGCTTAAGCAGGATCAAGTACTTGACCTTTCATCTGAGCAAGCATTTGCTTATTTTGCAAGAGAAAGAAGGACAGCAATTTCAAAAGACTTTAAAATAGAAAATAAAAGCAAGCCTTTCCACTTGAATGTGGAGGACTTGAACTGTGAACTTGAACTTTCCACTTGAACTGTGCTCCTCCTTGCTGTGGCAGATTTAAGTCATACTCCATGTTATTTCAATACACGTATTTTGTAACAGAAATGTGTGGAGGAATATGGGTAAGACGATAGACCCTCCAGTCATGTCAGTATCAGCCTGAGATAACCATAGAGCAAACTCTGTGGGGTACACTTTTGAAGCGTCAGTGCTCAGTTCTTCTGTGGCATTTGTAGGCATCGCCACTGGTTCTTGCTCTACCACTGCTGGAGTGGCTCTAGACTGGAGCAGATCTTTATTGATTGCCAAACATAATAAGCCACACAGAAACCACAAGTGGAGTGTTCCTTCTCCACTGCTATAACTGGGATTACTTTAGCCAGATGTGTGGGGAACCTTGCCACACAAAAAAACATTTTCTGTTTTGCTTTTTTATTATTTATGTTCTGCTGAGGAATACAATCTTAACCAGCACACTATCCACTTTCCTCGGGTCATGATAGGCTGGCTGTGCAATCCAGACAGAAACCAGGTATGCTTTGCTTATTTCCATATGTTAATGCAGTCTGTCTGATCAGAAAATTGCTCTAAAGAGATTTTAAAAGCTGTTAAAAAGAGATCAGAATGTTATACCATATGCAAAATAAGTCAGACATTTTCAATGAAGGTGTGTCCTTGGAAAAATCCAAATGTAATTTTGAAGAGTATTTTAAAGTAACTTTATTAAAAATAAAGTACATTTTTCTGTAAATAGCTTTTAAAATTTAGCATCTAAAGGCATGACTGGGATAATTTACTTGGGGTCAGTTTTTTATTGTTGTTTTTTGTTGTTGGTTTTTTTGTTATTATTACTATTTTCCTGGCATTTGATGAAGAGCTTCTATGACATCTGTAAATATCTACTCTGAGCTTAAGAAACAGCAACAAACACCTCTGTTACTGAGTACTTTTAATATTCCAGCCTTGATGTGGACACTGGTAAAACACTGGGTTTGTTAACAGAGCTGAAATGTTACATCATAAGGGTCTTGTTTTCTTGAAGGCAGGGTGCCAAATTCTTTTTGTTGTGCTTACTTCAGGATTGCTCTTCCATAGCAGCAGCAAGAGAAAAAAGCTTCTGCTTTCTTCTCAGCTTAAAAATTTAAAAGAAGAGGACTGGAGCCGCTTTCTCCTAAGTATCCCTGTCTCATTTACAAGCCAAGAATAAACCCCAGACCACTTGTCCCTCATAGTCTGTCTAGCCTTTGCATTGGCCATCTTTAGTGTAAGACAGCAAATGTCCTCCTGTGGCCATGGAGGGAGAAGTGCTTTTTGTGCATCAGCTGGCCTGGCTCCCCATGGCCAGAAGCTGCTGCTGAAGGGTCAAAACTCCAAGCAACTCAAAGCATCAGCACTTGTTCTGCATCAGCACTTGTCCTATGGCCAGCAACACCTCTCAGCACTCAGGTTTCCTTTGCTCCATCGTGACAATGTTTGTGGGCACTCAATGAAGAGGGTAAGATACTTCTGGAAAGCCAAAGAAAGAGGGCTACCAGCCCTTAACATGTTTTCATAAATCTAAACACACAGGAGTGCTTTGGGTATCTGTGGCGTACACCTACTCCAGCTAACTTTCTCACAATGGGGTTCAGGTGAATTCTGACCATACATAATTTTCCCACCCCCACCTGTCATCAGGACTACACGAAAATGGTGATTCCTTATTTTTCTAAAGCAAATTTAAAAGAAATAAAATTAAGTTTCCCTATTTTCCCCTTGCATGGCCTTATGGTCTGGTTTGGAAAGATGCTAAGGTCTTCCAAGAGTGTTTTCCTGTTGCTGCAAAAAAGTGATAGATAATGAATGTGGTAAGAGCAGCTAAATTACAGGAGAAAAAATCACCTCTTGCCGGAAAGACCAGCATAATTTGAACTATGTCAGTTCATGGCTGCGGATAAATCTTTTCAATTTAGCTGTTGGAGCATTAACATAAATTGTTTCCAAATGCTCTAGACCTGCATGGCTCATGTCACTGGAGTTGCCAGACACAAATCTTCCTTCCTCAGGGGAAGAGAAATAAACAGAAAATTCTCCATGTGTACTGTTCTTCTGGAAAAATAGTCAGGTGGGAGAAATGTCAGTACATCTTGAAGGAAGACTTTTCATTTCCTGTGCGGGTGGCTAACACAACATTCTGATCCAGGGACACAGGTAGAGAGAGCCCCAGCATCGCTGACCTAATTAAATTAGCAAGTCCCACTTTGGCATCTACAGGGGCTTAATTCTGTGTCTCCCAATGCTGTTACAACAAGGGTTTAGAACTTCACTGAATAAACAAATCAACTCCTACTTTTTTTAGAGTTTCCCTTGGCCTCTTTCTCTCTCTTGTGCGTGTGTATGCGTACCTCTCAGTGCTCAACACCCCCTAAGAATAGTTGAAATAAGAAATGGACACAACAGCATTTATTAGACTTGCAGACATAGCTGAAGAAGCTGGCAAAGTCTGCTTTTTTAGTAGTCAATAGTGGAATGGGATGAGGGAATACTGTATAATTTCTTAATGCTATGATGAGCCCTAATACTTATGCAGTAATATGACTTTAGGAATTGCTGCCAGTAAAACGAGAGTGAGGCAATGGGAGGAGAATGAGCCAAAGAAGAGGAAAGAAGCATAGATTTTCAGTCAGTCTACTAAATTTTTGATAATTTTCCTGCCAATTCTTACTTCCTGTGAGACACCGTGTGGGTAGTACTAACATTTGGCATAAGCTGTAGTTTCTCTTTTGGGCATGAGAGAGAAAGCTCTTTTCCTTTCAGACATGTACTTGTTATGTCTGATGCTGTAGGAGGGAGACTGGATGGCAGAAAATATCACTTTCTCAGTCATGATTATGTTGAGATCAACCTGAAAAAGCATAAGTAGAGAATTACTACAGTGACAAAATCTGAAGACCTCTTACCACAAAGAGCTGTAATAATGATGAGCCTCTGTCCCACAACACCTTATGGTCAACAAGTATCAAACACAAGAGAAAGAAATAGATCAATGGCAAGAGGTTGAATTGCAGTATGTGTCTATCCACAGCTGTGCAAGTTTCCTGTTTTGTTTTTCTTCCCTTAAAATCCAAAACAGCGCATAAAGCCTTCACTAAGCTAAACATGAGGGGAATTTATATAATAGGAATTAATGGACTGGCAATGTAGAGGACCAGGTGTACAAAGTGACAGGCAAAAATATTGCTTAGTATGATTTCACATTTCTTGATTGAAGGATAACAGTGAAATGATTAATTTGAAATTCCTTCTGGTATTTAGTAGATAGGACCCATCATTACTTCACATTTAATTGTCTCTGCAGCAGAAAAAAAATCCCTGTACAATATGCTCAAAATACCACATAGTAGATCATTACATTCAGTCCTAGGCCTGGATTTAAACAGCCTGGAAATTCTGAGATGCTTCACCCTTACTTCCAGCTTACTGAATGAAACCACATGACCCTGAATTCCTAACTTTAAGAGATATTGGATCCAAAATTGGTCCCAGAGCCAATAAAAGAGTTACATAACTAAAGCCAAAATGCAGATCTAGAGTTTCCCAAATCTCTAGAGTTGCTCCTCAAATCTCTACCAGAGCTGCCCCTGCAATGTCTTCATAGAGCAGAGTTCATCCCTAAAACTTTTTGGGATGTAGAAATGAGGAATGCCTCTCCCTGCTCAGGGAGAGGGGGACAATCCCCTGGGACAATCTTAGAGCACATTTAACAAAACAAGTTCCCTTTCCAGACAGGAGGGTAGTGCCCAGGTATCTTCCAAAATAGTGGTAGCTACTATTAAATAATTGCTGAATTATTTTGAATTGTTAAATTATTACATTTTTATATAAATTATTAAATACATATATTGTATAATGATTGCCTCTGCTGCTGTGAAATGCACACAGAAGACAATACAACACTCAAGAGGGAAAGTCCTGTGACCAAGAGACAGGAATGTCCACCTCTAAGGGAACAGTCCTTCTTCCAGTCACAACGCATTTCTTTATTTTACATTTAGCAGCTTTGGATGAAACAGTATAAACAGTTAAAGGAATTGCACTCTATAGTTTTTGCTTTTACACATCATGACTTAA
>VWYI01032214.1:0-24254 GCA_013399455.1 Anthoscopus minutus
AAAACCGGGACAGGTGACTGTAACTGTCTTTTACTGATCTGTCTAATCACTGGCACAATTCCATAGCTGTGAGCAGGTCTGAAGTCTGCGGAAGATGTCTGCTCCCAAAGAGCCATCAGTGCATGACAGGGTCTTCCCACTGAGCTGAAAACCTTGCATCCTGATTAATGATCACACTCACTGCCGAGGAACATAAGCCCGGGGAGAGTGAGGAACCCCAACAGGTTCTAAATTAAACAACCCAACCCTGAAAAGTGCTCCTGCATTATTCATGAAAACATGCTTAATCAAATTCGTATGGATTTGCAGGATTGGTCTTCTGTCTTTGACCTGGGATAAGCCACTCTGACGGGGCACTGTGGGAAGACTGACTAGCAACAAGACCTTCCAATTTCAGCTTAGGTATGATCCAACCATATCTGGGTGGGGGAACCTCAGAATCTTGAAGGGAAGCCATGGGATTCCATATCCACAGTTTACTGACATCTAAGTAATCTGAAGAGGGGAGTGAGGGGTACCCCAGGCTTACACACCTATTTTGTTCAAACTTGCAGATTGCAACTGCGCTGTCTCCACATCAAGTGCTTAATTGTATAATGAAGAGAGCTGAAAAACTGATGCATGAAGCAGCAGAGGAAATTTAAAGAAGGGAATCCAGTAACTCATGACTCATATTTCCACTGTATAATGGATGAGACAAAGCTTATAAGGAATGTGGAATTCAGACTTCAGCCAGAAAAGAAAAGAATGCAAATCAACACTGACTTATAGCAGAAATAACTTATTTAATTGATAAGAAACTCATAAAATATAGTAGCTCTTCAAGGCTTCTGACCTGCCTGATTGCCCCATCTTTAATATTTTGGCTGAATCATTTAATAAAAAATGGATGTTATTCATTAACTGAGAGGCACAGTTGAGTCAAATCTGCTATTCATCATGATTTTTATCATGCTGCTCTATTAAGGCTAGCACAAGACTTCTCTTGCAGAATTATTGCTACGTTTTTACAGTGTTGGCAGTGGGAAGATACTCAGGGGAAAAAAAACCTTCCTAACTCAGTAAAAAACAAGATTAGTTTTCACAGATTTGTATTCAATATAATAACCAAATACCTCAGACAATTACTGCAATATTACTCTGAGGCATTTTATTAGTACTAGTACACCATTTACCTGTTACTATTGCCTGTTGCCTTATTTTATCTCCTTGTCTTATTTTTCTAGAATTACAAGTACTGTCCAATTGCTGTGTTTATTTTATTCTCTGTTTCCACACCATTGCTCAGTCAATTAAATGTTGTGTCTGGCTTTGCAAGATTGCTACCCAACCCCATGTTTTCAATCCCCTGAAGATTTTTGATGCTTCATTCTGACTTTATTCATTGCACTAGTGAAATCTGTTTTGAAAAACAGATCTTTGTAGCACAATTCAAATTGCTTGGTTTTTCCCATTCACTGTTCAATGCATCATATGTTGCAGTCTCCTTCAGAGTTGAAGTTTGATCTAAAATTAGGTTAGCTGATACCTGGAGGAGCTCTCCAGTGTAAACTAATACTCTGTGGTAGTTCAGAGCCTACATTTACACCTTGCACCCAAACCAGCTCTAAACCAAACTAGACAAATACCTGAAGCAGTGTCATCACACTTTGCATACCTGCATTGTACCTTGGTGTGTTCTCATAATCCTCTCCTGTGACCTCAGCAGAGTCTGTCTCACCCCCTTCATGAACACAATCATCAGAAGCAAGGGAAAACTTACAACAGGAAGGCTAGGTGCACTGCAATGACCACCTGCCATCTTGGCTCTTGCTGGTAGCATTAACAGCAGCCTTCAGACTCTTCAGACTGATGCCAACAAATTAAGTGGTACTGGCAGTTCAAGGGCCACTCTACAGTGAGGCCAGAGATTTAAGATCCATCTACTCCCTATGTCTTCAGTTTTTTTATTTGGAAGATATTTTTCTGCCTTTTTAATTATAACACTGGGATTATATCAAATAATGACCACTGAGAGAAAAAGAGTAAAACAGAAGAAAAATGTCTGAAACTGCTTAGTAAGCCAAACAGCCCAGAAGCAACCAGGACATATGACTCCTGGTTAGAAACCAAACCCACCACCTCAAAGGCAGCAAACACACATAGGCAGCAACACCCTGATGTCTTTGCAAGCTTTCACCTTCCTTATATATTTTTCATACACACAGATGGTTTGCAATATAAGTGTCTTTCGTACAGTTAATATTCAGAGAAATGCCATTTCTTTTGCACAAATTATTTGCTCTGTATACATCTTTAAAACACCACTACATGTTAGCTTTGGCTAAGTTGTTTCAAAGCAGTACCTCAAGAGATTAACTCAGAAGAGAACAACCCTAAAAACAGAGTATTATATGAACCTTTGTCTCCATAGAAAAATATTTCAGGAACAAGTACCCTTTGAAAAAAGACAATGTGCATAAAAGAAAAGCACACTATTTGATGGTTAAAGAACTACAGCAGATTCCTATTTTTGCAGCTTAATTAATAACAGGCTTTGGGTTTTCCAAAGGAATACAAGGAATAGCAGTTATACTCTGTGGAAGTCACCTGTGTAATTATTTCTGACATCTATTACATTTTCCATTATAACTTTCATATTCTGTCAAACCATTTTTCTATGCTAAGGGCATCTTTCCTTTTCTAACTGGCTGCAATTTCACAGCAGGATGCATTTAGCAGATGAGACTAATTTTATACACTAAATTGTCATATTTATTTGGAGCACCATGAAGTGACCACAAGATACCTAGAACCTCATTCTCAATTACAATGTGTCCTACATGGATTTAAAAATCTATTCCAGTGAAGCCGGCAACTAAATGACAAACCAAATTAACTGATATGTTTCAAATTGTGTGCGATACATGAAGAAAATAGGTCCAAATTTGAGGCACACATTCAAGGATGCTAATCATTTCATTATGAATAGATTATATTGTAATAAAATATATCATGTTTTTTGTGATCAAAGCCACAGTGTAAATTACAGAGCAAATTAGTTCCCTAGTTCACTGTCATTCACAGGAAGGAGACTTTTTTAATACCTGTTGAAGACTTTGGAGAGCCATGAGTCATTTACATCACTGTTTGAACACATACTGTTTAGACTGTCTAATACTTTTCCAGGAATTTGATTTTGTCAATTTGGGGTCCTATGTTCTTTACCTCTTGCTAAAAGTACAGTTTTGTTCTTTCAGCAAAAATTCCCTACTCACCTTTCCATGCATTCATACTTGTACATCACCTCACTATGGATGTCCTTGTGAAATCAATTTAATTCAGTGGGAGACCTCTACATTATCATGAAAGGTTGAAACATTTCCTGTAATGAGGAGGCTGCCTTGCAAATACTCAGAAGTCTTACGTTCACCTAATTGCCATTGAGCATGAAGTGAGACCTAATGCAGAACCAATGGAAAACATTCTCTATAAAATCAACGGTCATGAGATAAATAAATACTTTTCACTTGTTTATGCCACTGACCATCTTCAAACTCGATATATCTCTCCTGCCTTGTACAACCTGTGCAAAGACATACAAAATGTAAACTTGATTTATCAGGACAACATGTCTGATGACGGTTAATCACAGAATCACAGAATCATAGAAGAGCCTGTTTTGGAATGAACCTTAAATATCATCTAGTTCCAGCCCACTCTGCGATTACCAGAGACACCTTCCACTGGACCACATTGCTCAAAGCCCCATCCAGTCTGGTCCTGAGTATTTCCAGGGAGGGAGCATCCACAGCTTCTTTGGGCGACCTATTCCTGTGCCTCACAGTAAAGAATTTCTATTTTATATCTAATCTAAACCTACAATCTGCCAGTTTGGAGGCATTTCCCCTTGTTCTGTAATTACACGTCATGTCATTGCATTGTCCCTCCCCAGCTTTCTTGCAGCTTCCTTTTAGATACTGAAAAGTACTATAAGATCTGATACCATGAGGAGCTGGAACAGAGGCTAGACAGAGTTATGAAGAATAAAGGCTATTTATTGAGGTCTTCAAAGGCCACACCCAGGCAGCACCAGAACTACAATTGGGTCTCTTCCTGGATGGCTCCAAGATGGACACAAAGGAGGGCCCAGTCCCTAGATCATACATTTTTATATGTTTCTGTCCATTTGCATACAGGAGTCTCACTTGTCCACCCTTGTCCTAGCATGTTGGGGTTGAGTCCCCAACCAGAGTAGGATTCTTGTGTCTTCACCAACTTGTGAAAAGATCCTAGTAACCCTGAATAAAAGCCACACACCAATGCAGAACAGAAAACACGAAAACTCAAGGCAACAGATCCCAGAGCCTTCTTTTATCCAAGCTGAATAATCCGAATTCTCTCAGCCTGTATTCATAGGAGCAGTGCTCCAGACTTCTGCGGCTCTCCTCTGGACTCAGTCCTAGGTTGTAGACCCCAGATCTGGATGCAGAACTGCAGGGGCAGGGTCTCACAAGAGCAGAGCAGAGGGGCAGAATCTCCTCCCTTGCCCCGCTGGCCATGCTGCTTTAGATGCAGCCCATGACACAACTGGCTTTCTGGGCTGTGAGTACCCATTGACACTGACATGTCCCGCCTCTCATCCACCAATGCCCCCAAGCCCTTCTCCTCAAGGCTGCTCTTAACCATTTACGCTCACATTCACTGTACATATTTTGAGACAAATCATGATTCTAGATTGTCACTCTCTAGGTGAAAGACTACAAAACAAAGCCAAAAGAATTTGGTCATTCTGTTTTACCTTATTTTTCAAGTGAATAGGCATCAATGGTTTTTCATGGGTTTATGGATATACTGTGTCTGTGTATTTATGGAAGCTATGATTTTAACAGCTTCCTAAAAGCAAAACTCAGCCAATAATGGAAGAATAGGTACTTCAGGCATAAAATCTTGCATTATTGTGTTACTGATGCTATTATGTATCATTTACCAATACCTCTATTAAAAGACTTTGTCCCATTTAAGGAAGAGAAAGAATAAAATCAAGCACAACAATGACAAAGATGAATGTTATTTAAGATGGAAATGGAAATAGAGAATCATTATAAGTACTTCTGGAACTACCTGAAGAAAAACAAGGAGACTGTACTGATTGCTGTCGAAGAGGAGAACGAGTGCCCAGATTCTTGAATAAATGCATTTGAGGGACATTTGTATCTTTTACAACTCAGATCATTGTAGACATATAGCATTGACTAGGTTAATAATCATGGAAAGGGTTCATTCCTCCACTTAAAATTGTCCATGATAAAACCAGTACCAACCTTACAATTTGAAATTATTCTCTGATTTCAAGATTCAAGACTTACAGATTATTGATTTACTGTTACTATGACCTTGACCTCAATGTGGGTTTTTCTTTAATTAGCTGGGTGAAATTGCAGGATAGCATACAATAATGGTTTCCTTAGATGCATATTTACTTGTTCATCTTCTCAACAAATTAATATATACTTTAACTTATCAAATTGCACCAGACAGGACCAAGGGTGCCTAGCCACAGGTAAGAAATTTGCTAGTGACATGGCTCTTTCCAAATCATGACATGAGCTCCTTACATTCCCTTGATTGCGCAAGAAGAGGGTTGTGCTTATGGCATAACATACTGGCAGAGGACATTATATTTTTGAATTTAGATCATTTTTTTTCTTTTACAATGAGGGTGCAACTATTATTCTTAGCATTCTGCCAGTGAAGTCTCTTGCTGAACACCAAGGAGTTTTAATTACTTATGCAGTGCTGTAGCTTTCACTGCACCCATCTCTACAAACAGAAGGAATATCACACACTCGCAATGGGACTATTCCCTGCAATTGTGATTATATGAAGCAGAACTGAAGAAGATGCCAGCCAGGCCTGCCAAGAAAAATGAATGTAAATTACTTCTCTAGAAATTTTGTTCAACAGATAACTACTGTCCTT
Source organism: Anthoscopus minutus (assembly GCA_013399455.1). Taxonomy (NCBI): domain Eukaryota; kingdom Metazoa; phylum Chordata; class Aves; order Passeriformes; family Paridae; genus Anthoscopus; species Anthoscopus minutus. The sequence continues at coordinate 5,962 of VWYI01032214.1, forward strand.
CCATCCTTCAGCATTTGGCCCTCTCTGTGCGGGCTTCTTGCATCAGTAAAGACCTGGCAGACTTTGGCAGCTTTTTTGGTGACAAGCCCTCGCCAGGGTGGTACTGAGTGCTCACTGTCAATTGTGCAGAGCTATGGTTTAATGCCATTGGTCAGCATTTAGTTAGTAGATAGTCATAATAGAGCAAGTCATAATATACTGATATATAATGAAATAAATAAAATAAAATATAACTAGATAAATACTTATTTACATATTTTCTATATAAATATATCATTATATACAACATAATACATTGACTGATATTATAATAATATTTATATTTGGTACTGACTGATATAATAATATTTATATTTGGTACATAAATAAAATATATTTATTCATATAGACTATTGTAAATCATATATTATTAATTATATATTATATAATGGATAAATATAAAATATTTTATCATTATAATATTAATAGTAATATTTTATATAGAGTACATATATTGTATGATATATTTTTAATATAGAGATATAAAATATATACTGATATATATACTGATACATAATATACAGATTCAGCAATCTCTCATCACAGCACTTTTAGAGTAAAGCTGCCTGGAAATTGGTATAGAAAAATGCCAATTCATTAAGCCAGGAGACTCCATTCAAAGCACCTCTTCGCACTGCAAAGCAGAAAAAAAATTTTAAAATACATTTTTCTCTGACAAGTAGCACTTTTTTGTCCTTCATTTTATGTGCATGACTTGTCTGAAAATGTCATTAATTATTTCCTAGGAAAGAATATTTTTCAAATAAGAATGGGAGGTGTCAGTTCTTCAACTATCAAACTTTTATCACACTGCAAAGCAAGAATGAAGAAAGAGGTAAGACAACAAATCAGATACCATGCACCTGTAGAAAATGTCATTTCCAAAGCATCAGTAAAAATGTTGCAATTTATCTGCCAGAGAATGCTTAGAAAAATACAGGACTCACAAGAGAATTTTGCAATGCTTGAGAAATTATGAGCAGATTAAGCTGCAGAACTTCCTTGGTTTATAGGTATACATCTCTTTAAATAGAAGCTCAACTACTCACTAAAATTGAAATCCATAAATCCCTACAATAAAATTTAATAGTCAGCAGCACCAAACGTTGCCATTGTTCTCCAAGAAGTAGCAAAAGAGATTAAAGGAACATCAATACCTTTTTTTTTGTAAGTTGTTCTCTAAGAGGTCTTTCTGATGGTTCTAGACACACTTCAGAAGTATTACACATCACTACGACTCATGTTTCAAATATGTCTTGTAACAGTGAGTTTGTTCAGATGCACATGAACAATTCTATGGGTCGGCAAGTTTAATTCAGCCCCACACATACCTGGAGTACTCCTGTGCTTGCCTGAGATGGTTGTTAGTGAGAGGCCAAGCAGTGAATTTTTTAATTCATACAGTTTTCCCTTGCCACCAGGAAGCAACTAGCTGGCCTCTGCATGCCTGCCACATGATTATAGTGATTGCTTCATTTTAAAATTAAATTTCTGAGGGAAAGCTGAGCCTTGCCTTTCTCTTAAATCTACCAAAGGGCAGAAGGATCTGAGCTGCAGCACTGGGGTACTTGTATACAACTAGTGACAACAAATACTCAGGAAAGTACAACAGCTATTCTTCATAAGCATGTGCTGCAAGATAGAAAATACATCCTGACGCAAAAAGAAAATTAAAAAAAAAAAAAAAAAAGATGGGGAAAACAAGGCACAAAAAGACTAAAGAAGCACTTAAAAACAAGCAGGTTATCTGAAAAAATAGGATTTAGGGGAAACAGTCATACAAGCTTCTGTCTACCAAAGATAAGGTATAAAATGCACACCTGATGGATTTGTGAAGGAATAAATAGGGAAGGTCTCGTTGTCAGGAATATAAATATCAAAAATAGTGGGGAAAAGACTTCTAACTTAAGACAGCAAAAAGTGCAAGTTTTGAGGGATATGAGGCTTATGGGGGAAGGATATAGGAATTTTTAGAGCTTTAAAGGAGTGAACCTATTTCTGATCTTACCACATCTATTCTCATGCAAGTGTTATAAACATAAGAGATTAAAGAATAAAAAAAGACAATAAAGAATATTTCAGAATCTTATAGAACATCTGGCTCCAGCTGGGAAATTAAAAAAATCCTCCAACCACAGAGATAAGCACAAAAAGAGAAAAATTATTACAATAGCACTTTTACTTATCTCTGAATAAATTACTTGAGTGAAATAATTCAGTAAATTTTATTCATATTATAAAATACTTTTAATAGAAATAATCCATATTTTCCACGACATGCACTTTGCTGCCATTTTTACCAGCTCCATCTATAAGCTTCACAACATTTTTGAGTATCCAAAACCTTGCTTTTCCTGTCTGCTATACAGCAGACCACCAGGGAAATTGCAAACAATGCATACTGTTAATAACCCTACATAAAGCAAGTAAAGACAGAAAATACAATATCATTTAAAGACCAGTTGTAGAGAGGAAAATACATATTTCAATTTATTGGCACAGTATTAGCAAGGCAATATCAGGGACAGAGTGATGCTGAAGCGTTCCTTTCTGCACAGAACTTACCACACATCCATTGTCCAATTGCTTCTGTACTATTTTTCTTTTTGTTTTGGTACAATTTGCCAAACAAAGGCCTCAGACAGTCCCCCTGTTCTACCAATCAAGAGAGCTCAAAGAACTTTAGTGCATGTGGTGAAAATCCATCAGTGCCAATGGAGATATTGACCCAGCAGACACTTCGTGATAGGCAAATATGGGAAACCAAAGTTATTATCCTGACCTGTAAAACTTATGGAGGGAGGAATCACAGTCTGGACTTGCATAGCTCCATATGTGGTTGCAAGAGGGCTGTCTATAACCACTGCACATCCAAGGCAGGACTTGTGCTCTGGATGTAAACATTGATTACACAACCAATGCTAACAATGCCCATGAGCTCAATAAACTTCTAGCACATTGTCCAACCATAACAGTTAGAAGTGGGGCTTTTTCATTGGGTTTTGGGTTTGTTTTTTCATATGCACCCAAGACACACTTCAAACTCATCAGATATTCATGCGAATCCAGCATGCTGCGCTGCCATGAAAGATTTCCTGGCTCAGGGAAGGAAATCTCAAATTAGACGAGCCAATATAACAGGCTGTCTCATTAAAGATACAGCCACCTCGCCAACTAAAATGAAACTCTGCATCCTCATGTTGACAGTGATGGAAAATAATTAGAACCACTGACATTTTTTTTGTTACTGGATCTTGAGGGATGAGGAGGGTAAAAATACCTAGGTGCAAACATAGATAATTATAAAATCCCTACTAAGTTTTTACCGACTTTGACAACCAAGCCTGGAAAATAAAAGGCTCATTTCCAAAAACACAAAATGTATTTTTTACGTTTTTACAACTGTACATTGTATGTACAGTTGTACATAGTAAAGAGAAGGCAGTGATAGTCTTCAAGTGTCCCAATAGACTTTATAAACCACATTCCTTTATAAACCACACCAAAAAATAGTTAATCTACCCTGTTAAATAGTCATGGAGTTTTGAGAGTATTATATTAAATTTTCCTTTAAAATAATTTTTTAATTTTTAGTCAAGTGGATAAAGCACTGGAGTGAATTGTCTTCAGAGATGGAAGAATTCCCATCACCAAGCATTTTTAAAAACTGGTTGAACAAATAATATACATTAGGAATAGTATATATGTGCTTCATCCTGTCTTTGGGAAAGGGAAGAAGCACGTGATTTCTTCACAGCCTTTTCAGCACTACAGATCTATAGTAGGCATGAAAATGTAGTTATGCAGCACTCAGATGCACAGTTGCTCCTATAACAGTGAATGAAAAGCAACTCAAGCTATGTTTCACTGCCCATAACTTCCAGATTTTTAATTCTTTTTTTAAATGAAAAAGTAAAAATATACATTATCTCTGGCAACTCAAGAGTATGATTCCTTCCTCCCTGCCACATGTGTCCCAGTGGAGTTTCCAAAAGTGATCTCATTACTCAAGAACTATCAACTATGTGAGCAATCTGGGTTCATCAGTTCCTGAAGTGCTCATGAAAACACCTTTGTCCATGCTAATTATTTCAGTGCTTCCCAAAGAGCTGCCCATATTTTAAAAAGTTCATGTTTAAATATATTAGCTAAATAAAATATATTAGTGAAGTCATGTCCAACAACGTTCTTGTACAGCAAGAACATACCATTGGAGTACACAAAGACCAAATGTATGTCCTATTCCAACTCAGGCCAAAAAAAACAAAACAAAAACAAAAAAAGAAACCAACAAAGCACAAAAAACCCAAAACAAACTAACAAAAAAATCACACAAAAAAACCCTACCAGCAGCTTTTTGACAGCAACATTGAACTTATTTAATTCTTGGGTGAGAAAATTTTGATACTTCCCTAATAACACTAGCAAATGCTGGAGCATAGCCACTGGGGGTCAAAAATAGGCATCATATTGAATCTTAGAAAATAGAGAAGCAAAATACAGACTTATTTTAGCAATGGTAACACATTTTGGAATCTACTTCCCCAGGGACATCTTGAGTTTTCCATCATAAAGTCTTTGACTCAAGGCTAGATGTCACACTAAACTGTAAACAATAGCTCAGCTGGAATTAGTGGCACAATTCAAGTAAAATTGGGCTGCCACACTGACATACAAGAGGTCAAACAAGCCACTCATAATGGTCTGTCTTGTTTTTATATCAATGAACTGGCAATCACAAAAAGCTCTACAAAGCTGACAAAGGTTTCCATTTCCAATTCCTCAGTACCAGAACAAAGGAAGCAGAATGTGATGAACAACGTTGGTAAATGAGGCATTTAGACAATAGCTTTAAGGGAAAATCTCTACCTTGAAAAGAGTTATGGTAGTGCAGCTCCTTCCCTCTAACTGCCTACCTCCAAATGTTACCTTCTGAAATGTCATCATCGTTCTTTAAAAATAGGGAGGTTTTTGCGGCTATCCAGAGTACTTGTAATATTTCAGATGAAATTAACACAGACTCTAATGTGGAAGGATGTAATGAGGAAGGATGAAGCTGTGCCAGCTTCAAGGAATACAAATGGCAAAGTAAAATTTCACCAAAAAAATCATACTCATAAATGAAAACTTTGGAAATTAATTGCTTGCAAATTAGACGTCTGTCTTGAAAATGTGTTATAAAATTTGGTACTTCCCTTGTGCCTAGCAATTCTGATTCTCGTGTCTTTGAAACACTGTCAGACAAATGTGTCTAAAAGGTTATGTAAGACCACTACAAAAAGCAACATCAGGTATTTTTTAAATTGCAGATGCCACCACAAAATAAATAATTCCATGCATTTTTTCACAACTTACTATTCTTTATCAAGTAAAATCCTTTGTTTCTTTTGTATGTTTAAATAATGCAGGATCAAAGACTATGTACATGATTCCAGAAAAGGCTGCAGTAGTCTGTGCTGACCAACGAAAAGATAGGGCCCAAATTTAAGTTACACCACTAGTATGAAATGAACTGTTACTGCTAAATGAAGGTTGAGTAAACATGCAGGCTTATGCCCAGTGTTATAAATACCTAAACTTAGCTTCCAGTGGGGATACTTTGAGTTGTACCTATAATTTTGCACAAATTATATGCAAAGTATAATGTGGGAGTCCTCACTCTTCCCGGAAGCTTTGCCCTGGTCTTTCGGCTTCCTCAGCGACTGAAAAGGCAGCAGCTGCAATTTCTGCAGAGATACCCCCAGTGACGCTAAGCCGGGTCCACGTGTCACAGGGCAAGTTCAGGCATGGTTCGGTCGGGGCTGCAGCGAGTGAGGACCTCCCCTTGCAAGATTGTAAAGCCAGCCCTTTTACCTCCTGAGTGTTCCTCTTTGCAGAAACCGGACGAGGCGAAGGCAAGATGCAGAGTCAGTTCTGGGTTTCAGGTTCCGATTTTATTCCATTCCACGAGAGCCCACGTGGACTCACAGAAACCCAGAACTCACTCCTCTCGCTGCTCCGCCCACCATCCCCTTTTTCTCACTGGGGGTGGGGAAAAGGGGAAGGGGCCAGCCAGCCTACCAGTCTAGGGAGAGGGGGTGTGGGAAAAGGCAGATTGATGCCCTTGGAGCCCTATCACTTGCTGCCCCACTGGAATTCTCCAGGGGCAGTTCAAGAACCCCCATGGAAACCATGCCAGGCTTGGGGGAATCCAGGACACACGTGGAAATTGTGTAACACATTGCAACAGTATAAAAAGAAATGTTAATGAATATCGCTGCTTTTGAACACTGACAGTAAGAAGAGAGTCAATTGAATCAGATACAGCTTAAGTTTTATTATTACATTGTTTCCCTTTCTCATTAAATTGGGCATAAAAAAAAAGCACATATTTGTGTGGTTTTTATTTAATAATTGGGAGAGAGCATTTTCTGGATTGGAAATAATGACTTCAGGCTTTTTATTCTATTCTTTACTTTTTTGGAAAATCTCTTCTTCATCATACTATAACCCCTTCTTTTGGACACATCGTCAAAGATGGTACCTGCTGGAACTGAATCTATCAAGCTCTTAACCTTGCCTTATAAATATAAAAATTGGTCAGAAAGCATCTACTCTCTGTATCTCAGTGACTTTTAAAAGTCATTCACACAGAAAATTGGCAATCTAACAGCTCAGGAAGACTGGTTTTGATTCCATAAAGGAAATTAATTGGTGTCTTGGTTACCTCTGTTAGATAGTGAAAGGTCCTCCCTGTGAAAAGGCTGAATAAAGAGAGAAAAATGTTGACATAGATCAGGACATTTAGAGTTGATACGCGTATCGACTGCTACTATTTGAAACATTTATGACTTCAATGGGAGGGTCAACACAGCTGAAACCAGAGTTATAGTGAATGTAGATATGGCACAGAACCCCCAAACCAGACCCAGGCCACTAAAAGGGAAGAGTGGGAGAGATCTCTAAAACCCATAATGTATTTGTCAGAAATAAGTATCACCATTAAGTGAAGAAGAGTAAGAGAACAAAAGGAGTTCCTGACTTCTAAAAATTAATGTTTATTCTGTCCTGATTCACTGTCTAAGTCAGACACTGACTTACTGTAGATTTAAATAGGTTTTTGGCCTAATGCTTATGCTCAAGAACACCACTCTGCAAGCCTTGTTTCTGAGCATAATGATAAAATCAGATCACCATAGGTGATAGGAATATCACCTTAGTTAAAAGCAAAAAACATTTTCTACAGCTAATCCCCTCAAATCCAATTATTTTAGCATTTATCAGAACCCATTCCAGCAGAAATGGAAGAAATTGTGTCTCATCTGAACCACTAGTCAGAGAGAACTACCAGTATGAAGCTACTTTTCCATCTGTATGAAAAATACTCATCCATTTAACAGTTTGCGAGGCACTAAAGCCTCAATGGAGGCAGGTATTTTTTCCTGATACACACTGGATCACAAAGCAGGGAACAGTCCCTCCTCAGTTAGGTACTAGTAGCTAAGGCATATAAAGAAGGGTACACATTATTTATCACAGGAACATTTCAATCTACAAAAAAATAAGGAAATCCATAATTTCACTGAATTTTCAAAATAATCCTCTGAGAAAGAAGGAGAATATGCTCTGAGAAAATGAGCAAGAAATACAGAACCAGGACAAGCTGAAAGAACTGGCAATGAAAGCTAAGGATTTCATTTGAGGAAGAGCCACCAGGCCATTCCTTTACTTGTGCACAAAACCACATGTACTCAAGCACATCCCTATGCAAACAGGTGGGGATGAATTGTCAGACTAAATTCAGCAAAACCTGCAGATCCCTACCTCCACCTTCCAAGGCTCCAAGTCTTTACTACCTTTATGTCATCCTTAGACCTGTATTAAAGTCCTCCAGCCTCCTGTCTTTTACTGGAAGAACTCAACTCAAGTGCAACAATCCTTTTCTGTGAAGACAAGGAGGTCCAAGAGGCACATCCCAAAACATCACAGAACTGCAACCTGTGGGAGAGGTAAACCCTAAAGCTTAAGGACTGGAGCACACTAGAGGTATCCAACCACATATGTTTGAAGAATGACAGTATTGTCTCTAAATCCACACTAGAGAGCTTTTCAGAAATTTGGAGTTTAAATTCCTTTCTAGGAGACTGCAATAGCCAGGAAAGATCTCTAGCATGCAGTTCAGAGAGAAATTGAACCTTAGGACAAAAACTCCTGAGGCATAGTGTCACCACAAGCAAATAATTCTTGAGTGGCTTTGACACAAAATCTAAAGCAAAAATCAGGTCTTAGATATTCTTTATTTTTCTTTACATAATTTTTATATAACTTTATTTTTAAATTATATGCAATATGATATTATCACTTTATAATATTACATAATACCATCCATTTTATTTCTATTCTGTAGAGGTTTTTAAGAATATACTTCTGAAGGGAGTGCAGAATGGAAAGGACTATGATCACTTAAGATGGAAAAGGTACCAGTGAAGTGATAGCAACCTGTGAAAGCACAGTCACTAAAGGATGAATGTGGACCCCTTGGCAGACTGGCCAGATATTTAAGGAAACCACTACCAAGTCAATATAAGTAAACCAGTATCAAGGGCTATATTAAAAACAGGAACAGCCAATTTACTTAGAGCTGTTAGAAACAAACAACCCACCAAAAAGTCCCTAGCAGCCTGGTAATATTCAGGAATTGACTATAGAAAATTCAATCCAGGTAAGAAAAGCCCAACTGGAGACCAAAGTTCACAGCAATTCAAGGATCCATAAACCAGAGTCATATCCTGCAGGGCAGTCCAAAGCCACAGTGTTATCAGAGACAGCTAACAGAGCAAATCAGAGCATTTTATTAGAAACATAGCTTTATCAATAGCTGTTCTTCCCAGAGGCAACCCCAACATTTGCTGGGTGAAGGTAAATTCATAAGCCCTCTCCCTCCTTGTTAATTCCTGTTAAAGTGGAGCTTAAGGTACCACAACATAAGAAAAATTACCACAGCATATTAAACCTCAAAAATATAGGAAATAAGGGAATGTTGAGACAAATATCTCCTGTTGCTGAGTTTCACTTCAGGTGAATTCATAAACTGACAAACAGAAAGATTTATGCAATTTTGTTTTAGAGTAGTACCTCTGATGCTTACTGTGAGAACACAACACAAAGAGAATTTATCAGTAAACAGCAGGGGATACAGAAGTCATAAATGACAACCTGTCCTTGGAGATAGACAAAAGGAAATGAACTCTAAGGTTTTTTATCTAAGGACTATGATGATCACAGTATCTGATAAACCTTGAGAAGGCAGAATACATGAAAAAAACTGCTTTTGGTTCCTTTTCATAGTGTATGGCACCAAAAAGTAAGGAAAACTGGGGAGAAAAAACGTCTGGATTCACTTTTATTTTCCGACAAATTACTCTTTACATTTGTTTTACAAAAGGAAAACTAAGCACTTGCATTTAAGTACAATACCACTAACAATTAATATTAAAAAAAAATCATGGTGGAAGACCTCCATTCCTAAAAATGAACAATCTGACAGCAATTATTAAAATCTAAGGAAGAACCCAATAAATGGAATAGAGGACTAGCAAAACAATACTCAAAAATTATCTCCAGTAACAACAGACAAATAATTTCAAAAGTGTTACATCTCTCCCATCTCACCCTCATGCTGCTATCCTTCAGTATGTGACAAAAATGTCAGAAGCAGAACAACAAGGGATCCATTCCTTTGTTGTTGTTTTTTAAACTTTTTACAACCTTTGCCAAATAAGAGTCAGTCAAGGAAAAATTAACATTCAGCTGTACAGGTGGAATTGTAACACCTGCACAGCAAGAACAAATGCAAGAATTGCCACAATTTCTGCTGCCAACTTCCCCAACGTCATCACAAACATCTCAGTTCCTGAATTGTGTGAGCAGCTGTCTACCTGTGGGAGGTGTAAAGACTTAAAGATTGCAGTTTCCTGTCTCAAACACTGTTAAGGCCACAGAACGACTGTGCCATGTGATGGGCACAGAATGGAGCAACAGGATGGTGCCAACTCCAAGGCAGCCAAAAGCTCATGTGATCTGTCTATCACATCCTGAGTACTGCATCCAGACAAAAATTCCCACTGTGGCAAACTGCACATAGAAGCAATTGCTCATACACATATCAACAGTCAAAGATCACCCCAAATTATTGGACAGATGGCACCTGTGCCCAGAAACTACCACTGAAGTCCCATCCCTGGATATGCCTCTGTGGATACCTGGAACCTGTACTGTAAATTAAGCCACCATGAAGGAAACTTTAGATAAGATAAAGGAAATACTATTGTCTGAATGTTATCTCAGGTCTAGGGAGAGGTTAGAAACACTGGGAGAGAAGAATGTATCAGTGATAATGGATATAAAGAATGCGGCAAGGAAAGCCATCTCAGCAATGGTGCTAAAATCAGCTTGGACTGAGTAAAAAGCAATTTTGGCAGGGGGAGATTATAGCCACCAATTCATAATCCACTGACTCAAGAGAAACACCCAGCAGGCAGACTATTTAGCCCAGAGGGAGATAATCATTTAACCAACAGCATAAGACAGCTGTGCAGCCAATGAGAATTAATTTCTTTGTTTGCTAAAATATATAAAAAAAGAAAACTTTGGAACAATCTGGGTACCTCTACCATCAAGAAGCCAAGGGTAAAGGGCCAGTGGGACACTCTTGGAGCCACGGGTGGTGACTACCCTACCCATTTTATCTATTTTCCTTTTTCTCTCTCTCTTTCCTCTCTTCTCTTTCTTTCTACCTTTCTCTCTTTGTTGCTAGATAAAATCTATACCATTAACTTCAGCATATGGTCTCATTTGCACCTTAATTCAGGCAGACGCATCTCTCAATAATCAGTTCTTAACAGGAGGAGCAGAGGAACAAAGGGAGTGAACAGAATGTACCTTGGGACAGAGCAGAATTCAGAATGAAGGTGAGAGCACAGGGAATTCAGGGAATTAGGTTTTTTTTCTTTACTTTCTGGTAACAACATATTAAGAAGAAATCAACTTTAGAATTGGGATTGTTATGGAATCACTTCTGTTAGTGATCTTGGCAGCTATAATTGACTAAATATGTTATGTCTTGACAGAAATGCGAGGCACTCAATAAAAAGAAAAAAAAAAGAAAAAAAAAACCAAACCCCGAGCCAAACCAAAGCACTGCAGAAATCAGTGCTGAGAGCTCCTACTAAACCAAAACCTCAACATGATGTTAAAGAGATATTGTATTGCAAGAGGTACCATCTGTTGTGTTTGGATGTGAGAAGTTGAAGGGCTAGAGGCAAAACTTACTCCAGCAACAATCTTTATTCCTCAGCCCTGAAAGCCAACCCCCCTTCTTGAGCTGTGCAGATTAGACCCATATCTCCAAATCATATTCAGCAACATGCGTTTTGTGTGCTCTGAGAAAAAAAACACGTATGCTTACGTAGAACCAGCTTTTAAATCAGGTCACTGCTGATTTCAAAAACAGCAGCTATTGACACATTATCTAACAGTGACTGAGAGCTGATTAATCACTCCATGTGCAATACAAAACATCATTTTCTTGCCTAAGTCATAACAGAAATGTCCAGAAGCTTTGCATTGCATCAGGACTCCATGCGGTTCTGCTCACATGTTTTGGATGGCTTAGAAGAAGGGATGCATCTGAGATCCATCCTATGGATAGCCACATAAGATTACCAATCCAGCCTCAGAAACTGAGGACAACTGGCTGAGCTTTGCTACAGGCAATTAATGAGACAAAAAACCCTGTGCCCCCATGTAATGAATGCTGATTAACCTAACTTAGTGTAAAACTGTGCTGATAAAAACAAACTGTATAATGATAAACCAAAGGGAGACAGAGGGAGAATGTGTGATCCTCTGAATTATTCCTTCTAGCCTTTCACTAATATAAAATGCAATCATGAAAACAAAATCTATCCAAAGAGTTCAACCATTTACTACTTGAATACCATCATTATATTTGGAGACACAAAAAATTTTTAAAAAATTTAAAAAAAAAATTTTTAAAAAACCAAACAAACAAACAAACAAAACCATCGTAACCACAAAAACAGAAAAATCACTTCTATGTATTGAAAAAGATTATAGTTCCTAGTGTGGGGAAAAACTTTTCTCACACAGCTTGGACAATGTCAGAGAAAATAAGAATTTCTCCTGAACTTAACCTTCTGTTTCTAACCTCCAGTAAAATTTTTCCCCTTATAACATAATTTTCTGCATTTAAAATTCAGCTACTTGCCAAGCACATAGCATCTGTTTAGACAAAAGGAAGAGATTAGTGGTGTCTACTGCCTGTGATAGGAAAACAGCCAAGCTTTGATAAAACCATGCTTCAAGTTTGATTTTAGTTTTTTTCAAAAACTGCAGCTGTTCCCTCCAACATTTTTTATGCCTTAAGCTCTCTCACCTGACCTTGAAGATTTACAAAGCTGAAAAATTGTTCTAGACACTTGTAAACTTTCTAATGTATTTCAAACTGCTCCCTGTGACGTCCTTTTTATGAAGAGGCTCACTTAATGTCTGTTAGTTAAGCTGAAAAGCACCCATTTGAGAAGTTTCTTCTAGAGGTAATATCACATACTTTCATGAAAAAAAGGTAGATGTTATAGGGGTTAGCTGATTAACCCATACAGAAATTCTTACCATTAGGATGAAATCAAAGAGAGAAATCTATTGCCAACTCCTAAATGCAACAAAATGTCATTCCTTTAATACCCATATTTATTGTTCTATAATAAAAAAGTGAAATTTAAAAGGTTTCCTAAAAAAAATTCACTTGTTTTTTCAATTTCTATGAGATTTCTTTATAATAAGAATAATAGATCATTGTCAATTACCTGGATTTCAAACTCATTATACTTTTTCTGCATTTTCTTTTTAATAGGTGCAAGCTGTTCTTTGGGTTTTTAGCCTGAATGAGGACTGATGAAGAGAAAAAAGATCTTTCTAGAGTGAGGTAGAAAAAGTGCTTTTTCTTACTCAGGTCAAAACAGCCCTAAGCACAAAAATTTAGTTCTAATACTCAAAAAGACTCTGAGGATACTCTAACACTGCAAGATGCCTTGTCTTATTTAACAATGCAATGAAGTCTTGAATTTTCCTTCCCTTATTCTTAGTAATCATGATATTAATTAAAATTTCCCACTCAGTGAACCCTATTGATCATGTAAGTGTCTAAACTTGAAGAGAGGCAGAGAATAAAATTGCGTTACTGTGGTATGCTCTCACACAAAGGCAGCATCAGTCATTTAGATCATAAGATGGATAAATTTTACAGGATGTTTAATTCTTTCATTTCTTCGTCCATAGGCTCTTTACCACGGGTATTCAGAAGTAGGGAAGCATAGTTTCAGAGGAAGATCTGTCTAAAGTTTAAAATGGTTATACAAGGGTTTATCATTTCACTTCAGTTGTGCACCATCAGATCAACAAAAACTGTCAGTGTTCAACCCTTTACTATCTCCTAAATTCCTGCACTAAGAGAACTATTTGTGTCTGAAGTTGAGGATGTGAAGCATCAAGGCTGCTGACCAGAGGCAATTACCAACATCCAAGAATCGTTAGACAGACCAAAAAGCCCACAAAAATTACTTCAGAATTGTAACATTTAAAAAATATGTTTTCAGTTGCTTTCTGCCTTCTGGGATTAGACTCCACAGGCACTACATCTTTTAGGCTTTCATCTAGACCAAGAAGGATGAAAAGATCATCTGATTTTTTTTAAAAAAAGAGTACAAGATCTTACAGGTTCATGAAAGTGAGTTAACACTCTACACAGAGTGCTGAATATGTAGGTAGGGCTCATGCTCAGCCCAAGACACTAACATGGCAAATGCAGTCAACTGAATTTTTAGCTTCATGGAATGGTCCTGGAGAGACTCACACAGCTACTGGATTTCAATTTAAAACTTTGTTGAAAGTAATGACATAAAAAGCTGATGTGGCTATGACAAGAGGAGACACTTAGAATATCTGGGTGTGAATGCAGCACTAATTAACACATAACAGACTATAGTCTCACTGACAGAAAAATGCAATCAATTAGTAGTGAAATGCATGACTTTTTAAGAACAGCTGAAATCTCTAGAGGAAAGAAATAAAGGGAAGGAACCAATGAAGACTACACAAGATGAGTAAAAGCTTGCAAGGAAACAATAAAGGCAGCAAAACAGAATGAGTAATTGCTAACTACAGGGGTCGAAGATGTGAGAAGTCTTCATCAATTATTGAAAAGAAAACAAAAGAGAGCAAAAGATGAAAGACTAGCCCTGCACATAGACGAGAGCAACCCTTTTATAGCATTACAGAATTAGTAACATATTTTTGCCCCAACACTGTAACCCCCCTAACAGCGAAAGTCTTTTGGCCTCTAAAAACTCCCAGGGAAAAGAGATCTATTTGTGTCAGTCAATTTTAAAAAAAGTGGTGGGAGAACTCTGGAGAATATAAGACAGCAAAAAATAAACTTGAATCACCAAAGGACAGATATCTCATTTCTCCATCTCCCATTCTTATTCAGTATGATTTCAGTTCACAGGCTTATCAGTAGATTGTTACTCCCTGGCAATTTTTGTTGAAAGTACAAAAGATGCAGTGTCTGTAGGGAGAAAAGACCGGTGAACAATCAGCCAGATGAAACCATGCTGATTTACACCACCAAAATATATGCATGCCATGAAGTGAAATATCATTACCCATAGTATCAAGTCAGATTTATAGCTTGTGTCTTTTCTGAAATTTCAGGAAAGAAATAAATTTTTAGGGTTTACTTATGTAGCCTGTTACCTTTACTCCTTATGTAGCCCATGTAAGAGGCACTCAAAATTGCAGTCCCTGCATTTGGGGAGTTATTATTATCCTGTCAGTACTCTTCTGGATGGGGAATAAAAGTAGATAAAGATTTTTGGGTAGGAGGGAAGGAAGGCTGTCAACTGCCAGGAAAAGCAGCATGACAAGAAAGAGCAGGGGAGCCTCTCTGCCTAGTGAGTACACCAGAGCATCCATAACCATAGACTTTCAGCAACAAGGACAAAAACTTTACAGGCAAGAAGAGCTGGGCATTATCTCTAGCCTGACGTATTTGCAAGGACTGAAATGCAAGGGGGGCTTCATCTGCTGTCCTTTTAAATTTTGCCTTGGTGTGGGTGGAGAATAAAGGTAGAGTCTCCGACCGGAAGATCTCGTGCTGTACGAGGAGACAGGGCCCCACCTCTCCCCCATCCTCTCCTGATCCTGTGTTAACCAATGGCAATAAAGATGATGCTAGGGGCGGGTCAAAGTGACGCAACCCGTCAGAGGTTATAAAAACTGAAGTCGCCTTCTAATAAACGCCATTTTGCCGTCCACCATATTGGTGTTTGTGAGCTTGTGGCCCGAGCGAGTTTGAGGTAACCACCATGTTGTTCCTGAACCAGGTCGCCCTCGCAGCCGCGTCTGCGACACCTTGGTGTCTAATTAAATTACCCATGGCCTAGTTTAATTCATATAATTCCTCCTCTGTTCTCAAGAATGAATGAAAATAATAGGCAAAAACTCTGAAATCTTTATGAATTCATAGACATCTCTTAAATTTCCACTCTCTAGCCTGAAGATTGTTTGTCTAGACTCTTTCCTCTATGCCAATTATAATATCTAACCCTTCAGTCTCATTATTCATACCTCTGTTTGGATCCCAGAATCACACAATGGATAAGGCTGGTCAGGGCTACATGAGGTCATCTGGTCAAACCTCCCTGCTCAAGTAAGGTCATTCCAGAGCACATTGCACAAGATTGTGTCCAGATGGTTTTCAAATATCTCTGTTGAGGGAGACCCCACAACCTCACTGGGTAATCTGTCACCCACACAGGAAAGAAGACATTCCTCATGTTCAGGTGGAATTTCTGTGCATCAGTTTCTGCCCATTGCCTCCTGCCCTGTTGCTCAGCACCAGTGAGCAGAGCCTGGCTGCATCCTCCTGGCATCTCCCTTCAGATGCCCACAGCCATTGATGAGGTGCCCTCTCGGTGCCTCTTCCTGAGGCTGAACAGGCCCAGCTCCCTCTGCCTTTCCTTGTAAGAGATGCTCCAGTGCCTCAGTCATCTTTGTTACCCTGCACTGGAGCCACTCCAGGAGCTCTGTGTCCCTCTTGTCCTGAGGAGCCCAAGACTGGACTCAGCACTCCAGATGTGCCTCCCCAGGGCTGGGCAGAGGGGCAGGATCACGTCCCGTGACCTGCTGGCAATGCCCTTCCTAATTAATCCCAGGATTCCATTGGCCTTCTTGGCTGCTGCTGGCTTGTGGATGGCTGGTTGTCCACCAGGACCCCCAGGTCCTTCTCCACAGAGCTGCTTTCCAGTAGGTCAGCCCCCAGCCTGTACTGATGAAGGGGGCTCTTCCTTCCCCAGTGCAGAACTCTGCACTTCCCTTGGTTGAATTTCCGAAGGTTCCTCCCAGCCTGTCGAGGTCCTTCTGAAAGGCTGCACAGCCCTCTGGGGCATTGGCCACTCCTCCCAGCTTTGTGTCATTAGTGAACTTGCTGAGGAGGCGTCCTCATCCAAGTCATTGATGAAAAATTTAAAACAATAATGGGTTCAGTACTAACCCTTGGGTGACACCACTGGTGACAGGCCTCACACTAGAGCCTGTGTCACTGATTAGAACCCTCTGGGATCTGCTGCTCAGCCAGGTCTCAACCCACCTCACTGTCCACTCATCCAGTCCACACATCCTGAGTTTGCCTGTGAGGATATTGTGAGAGATAGTGTCAAAAGCCTTGATGACATCAAGGTAGAAAATTTCTACTGCTCTTTTCTCATCCATCTGGGTCATTTTTTGTCGTAGGAGGCAATCAGGTCTGTCAAGCATGATTTAGCAATGCTTTTAAAAACAGCCCTTTTAAAAACAGGCTTCCAAAAATCAATATTTCCATTAAGGCTTCAGCACATCTCATAGCATAGTACATTGTTCAGTACATTATTCAGCACATCTTAAAGCCAGTATATTGTTGCAAAGAACAATCTTTTTTTTTTCAAAATTATACCATAATTATATTAGCTTAATCTGAAT
Source organism: Anthoscopus minutus (assembly GCA_013399455.1). NCBI lineage: Eukaryota > Metazoa > Chordata > Aves > Passeriformes > Paridae > Anthoscopus > Anthoscopus minutus. The sequence goes on from VWYI01032214.1 coordinate 23,077, forward strand.
CCCACATATCAATCACGACCTCTGCTAGTGATTCCTCCACTAGTGGAAAAATACTCCATATTCAGTTTTGTCCTGCATGTTCCTATATTTCTCTCCCAGTTCATCTGTTCATTTTTATGACAACCTACAACCACAGCTGCACTGCAGAAGAACAGAACCTAAACTGACCAAGGAATGATCCTCACACTCCAGGCTAGACTTGCTAAGTCCAATACCTTAAGTACATGAGAAACCTAAAAGGCTCACTCACAGCAAGATCTACATACCACATGTGCCCAGCACATTATCTTTTCTTGATCCCACCAAAACAGGTGTCTGTGCAGCCTTTAACATACTAAGAAGCTTTTCCTGGTTTAAGCATCTGAGAGCAGTAGAAAGCCACTGTGTTGTTTTAGAGATATGCAGGACATATAATTGGCACTGCACTCAGTTCAAGTATCTCCCCTTGAGAGCACAACACCCCATGGACACTCTCTGAGTCCTGCTCTTCACCTCCTTTCTGTGTCACACACTCACAAGCCAAAGGCAAATGAAACATCCAGCAAAGGGAACTCTCCAATAGTAGAAAATAGGTGCAGTCAGGTTGCACATGATATCTCTCACACCATGTTAACACACATATGCACACTAATAATGAGAATTATCCTGCTTAAGGCACAGGAAAATCTGCATCTCAGTCTTTCTCCCAGTTTTGTAGGCGCAGGACTCGCTGTCCTGGTTCAGGACAAATTTGGGAGAAAATCTCCAAAGGGGGCCTCTCCAGGCACCAAACCCACACGGCCCCTCCCCCCAATCCGTTAGAAAAGGACTCCTTGGAGAGAAGTGGAAAGAACCTGTTTATTGAACAGGCGAGGCACCCCCAGCACACAAAATGAACAACACCAGATAATAACACTCTTTCACCGCTCTGAAAAGATGACAAACTCAGAAAGTCTCTCCCGGGAGTGGTCGCTCTGTTACCGGTCCCTCCGATGCTGGGGCAGCTGCTGCAGGCCACAGGGTGCAGACTCTCAGTGTTTCCCAGGTCCCAGTCCGGAGCAGGTTCAGGTGGTTCCAGAGAAAAAAAGGGAAAGAAAAAACAGAGCAGTCCAGGGAAAAATTTGGACTGCTTGGATCAACTAACTAATGAGCAGAAAGCAAGAGCAAAGCAAAGCCAGAGCCAAGCAAGAGCAGAGCCA
>VWYI01032221.1:2620-61628 GCA_013399455.1 Anthoscopus minutus
TTTCTTAAGATCAATTACAATCTCAACAAAATCTCAAAAAAATAAAAAAAAGCCTGACTGCTGGTGTCAAACATCGGATGATGCTTTGAAGATCTGTCTAAATACTGCTAACAGTGCTTGCTATAGGTAAAAACAAGCCCCATAAAATGTGATGAACAGCATAGCCTCATAAAACATAAAACACAACTTAAAAGGTTCTTCCTAAGCTGTGCATTGAACTTTGCAGTGTCTCTGGTTCATCATTACATCTGTCAGCTCTGCCCTGCCACTGCCTGTTGCAAGAAGTTCCTTCTTGTGGTGTCTCAATGCCACACACTATGGTGTTTCACATTGCTTTGTGGAGAGATTAGAAGCCACTCCCATTTCCCTCCCTGACACATAGAGAAGGCAGCCAGAGTTCCTGAAAGTGAAGGCAAAAAGGTCAGTTTCTTTAGGGAGCTGAAAATATCAAGATCACCTATTTGTGTGTCTGCATGCTTGAGTTGTGTAACAGGCAGGGAGTGCCCTCCTAGGATTGGTTCCCTTCCTCTGAGGAAAGAACCACCCAGAGATGTTTGCACTGAGGTTGGATCTATCAGTTCTTTAGATGCTCATGGACCCAGTCCTCAACCTGCATCTCTCATTTTGAAAAGGTCACAGATGACATACAGGGGAATGTGTTATGTACAATTAGTTTTGATACTTTAGATAACAGGGCTTTTTATTCCTTTGGGAAGACACTTTTATGGTGTAGAGTTCTCTTCACGTCCCTTGCAGTAGCTGAGAGGAATTGCAAATATGGATTACTGGCTGGCCTGTAAATCAAACATGGCAGTTCATTTTCACTTGCTTTCTTTGCATACAGTTGCCAGGTTTCAGGAACCCCAAAAAAGAAAGTCACTTGCCCAAATAAAGTTCTCAAAATTACTACAAAACAACATGATCAATTTTCAACTCATTCAGTGATTTAGGCAGGCATCTAGAGAGCTGATAAATAATTCTCATTATTTTCCTGCTACAAGAAGAACAGGTCCCACCAAATGAGATCATTTACTTACAACATAAAGGAAGATGAACTCCCTTCTGTCCTTCCTCCAGACAGAAATGATACTGTAGCTCATCAGGAAAACTGAGAACAGAAAATGTCAGTAAAACACAATCTTTAAAAATGCAATACAAACAATGTTTAAAANCTTTAAAAAAGCAAAAAAAACAAAGTTTAAAAAAAAAAAAAAAGAAGGTGCCAAAACTTTAAAGGCAAGTTACTGCTAAGTAAGAAAGAGCTTTTTTTATTCCATGTAATGCCACCACCTGACTAATCCTAGTGATTCACATAGCCAGGTGGAGTTACAGTAGCTTTTCAGGGAAACACTCCTGCATTTTTACATAACGAACACTTATACACTTTTGACTAAATTAGTGCTTAAGGCTGAACAGCCTGACATCAATGCTTTAGAAGACTCAGATGAATGAACACAGGCCTTCAAAAATCCTTATACTGGAACACAGTACTTCAGAAGTAAGGTTTAAGAGACTGAATTACAAACAATTTTCACACAATAGGTAAGTCTTAGATCATCCAAAGCAGCTGAAACTTGACTGGGTCAAGAACACCTGGCAGTTCACTACCCTAAAACACACTGTTCTATTCACAACACAATTCTAACCTTATGCAGGTATCTCCCACTACACAGACATAAAATGCATGAAGATAGTCAGAAAAAATGCTTATAGGCACATTATTGGCTTCTCTTTAATGGAAAAACAAAGTGGTTTAATTTGTGTCATACTAGGAATTTTAAGCACACCCTTCCTGGCTATGAGGTGCAACTCTCATTATTTGTTTATGCAACAGTGTTCTCATCCTCCTCACTCCTGACTCACACATCAAAAACTGAGAGTAGAACAGGATCACATATTCTCAGTGCAAGCATGCATCCCAAGTAAGGTGCATTGCTGTACTTCATTCTTCTCTAGTTGCCAGTGCACTTCTCTGTGCTAAATTTCAACCCAGTCTCAGGACTGAGAAACCCAAGTACATCTTCACGTAAAAACATGTCTTGTTACAATTCTATATACACACAATTCCTCTTGCTAGAAGACTAAAAGCAGGTTGGACCTCACTGGTAGATCTGGTAAAAAAATTTTAAAAACATTAAGTTTGCTCAAGTGCTATCTAGTCTAATTTCTAGTCTTGTCTGACTAATCCAGCAATTTAATGCACCAACCCAGACTACAGGCAGTAAAGCCCTTACTCTTCTTTTTAAGGTAACCTAGAACCTAGAGAACTCAAGGCAAAGCATAGATCATCTGGGCTTCCAGTACTTCTCCTCCCAAAGCAGAAGCTCTGGGCTAGGAATCTCAAAGCTTCCCAATTCTAATCAGCTGTTCTGGCTTGCTCAACCCTTTACTGTGTAAGATATGAACACACGATTTCATGAAGTAATTGCCTTTTCTAAGGCGTTACGTAAAAATTTCTGATTTGCAGATAACTGCAAACACTGGTTTTATTCTGAATTGGGATAGACTTCAGCTAAGATTTCATATGAGCCAGAAATACTTCAAGTTAATAATGCTCAAGAATAAACAATGCTTGTAATTTGGTTTGTTAGAGCATCAGTAAGTGTTTGGGCCATTGCAAATGACTTCTTAAGGGTAGCACTTAAACACCCTGAAGTACAGTACACTAACTGTTGCAGCACACTACTAAGTGCAGAAAAGAGGTTGACCTCAGCAATTTAGGTTTTGTTGAATTGAACTGTTTCACAATGCCAGAGATGGAGAGAAAAACTGTGATAAATGATACAGCCATTAGTTAAAAGATGGTGTCCTGGACTTACAGATTACAAATTCTGATAAAAGAATGAAGAATACAATTTGAGGTCAAAACAGACTGGAAAAGAAGTTGCTTCATTAAAGGGTAACATGCCCACTGCTCCTTAAACCGCCTAACTTTTCCTGGCATTTTCTAGCCAATAATCAGCACATCTTACTTGTTGTGATTTTGTGTATGCTTATAGACAGACAACTGGCGTCAGATTATGCTTAGTCCCTCTGTGAGGACAGAATTCCTTACAGTTACATTAAAGCAAGTACATCCAGCTTCAGTTAGATTAAATCTCAATATTATTGTTTGTTTATGTTCTAGACCCCTCACTGTTAAATGCAGAGTCTTAACCAAATTTGTAGGAGTTGTTTAAAATCAGATATTGAAGGCTTACTCTCACAGAGACTGAACAACTATACAGCCCATCAGCTGCAGCATGTTGCTAGGGTTTCATTAACTTGAAGCTGAAGCCAATACGCCAGTTATTTAGAGCAACCCACTGAGGCTTCTTTAAATATAGGAGGAAGAAAGCCTCCTCTTCTACCAGACCTCACAAGGTCTGGAGCAGTAAGCAAATTAAAGCTCAAATGTCTCCCAAAACCAGCTCTAGCCAGCCAGGCAAACCAAGCAGTTGGCAATGCAGTGTTCTTGCTCAAGATGCGGCCAAACTGAATCCTAGGAAATGCTGGGAATGAGATTTTTGTGGCAGTGCTCTTTCTCAGAATGCATTCTTGGTAGTACAGGGCTGATGTATATTTAGTACAACATCAGACTTCTAGGGAGAATCAGATGCTCTTAATCAAGCTGAGATTTTCAATGGCTTTCCCTGGATCCCAATCTCCCCAGATCTTTGTCTGCTATCACCATGCTCGCACCACCTCATTAGAGTAATATCAGGATAATAATTTACCAGGATTGTGACAAGCCCAAGTTCGTGCTTTTGAAACCCCCAAGAGAAGATATTGAAAAAGTGGTGAACAAACATCTTTCAGAGGACATCTCCTATTCATTAGGAGTACTCTGTGACCCCCAATGTTACCTTACTTTAATATATATCACATCACAGCATGCTTCCGAAAAAGCATATGCTGAGTATTTTCAAGTGCAAATGACTCTCCTTTTTCAGCAATCTTTCTTCACCACCATTCTCCACTGGGATCTTGGATTTCAGATGGCAACCCTTAAGGAATGAGATTACCTGTTCCTTGGGTTCAGCTGAGCTGGAGTTTATGCAAAGGAGATCAACCATATTGTGTTATTTCCATTGACACAGGCTTCACTGCAACAGTAAAGGCAGAGCTCCTTCTGAACTTTGCTGGGGAAGAAACCCAATGTCAAAGCCAGTCCAAGTAAATAAAGTGACATACACAAACACCTGCTTCTTTGAATCTGGAGATGTATGAACACGGTTGGTATCCCTGCCAGTTGCTCTTTTCTCTGCCTCAAGCTCTAGAAAGTTTTAATTTGATAAGATACCCTGGTATCAATTACATTGGATAGAAGGCTTATCCAGGCATGCATCACAGTCAATGAGAGAAGAATCTGTCCAACCCTCTACTGCAGCACAACCAGCATTTATTTAGCTTTACTCTTGAGCACTGACACTTGGTATTTCTTACCTTGAACAAAGCTATCCAGACTGACTGTCTCCCGAAGAGCAGCAAAGAGGTGCTTATATCTTGGTGATTTCTGTGATTACAGTCTGACTTAAGAACACATCATCTCTGTTCTAGTATTGGATCAGGCATCTCTGTGCCCCAGGAAAGCAGTGTCATTTCTTTGTCCTCACCTCCTCTCACTGTCAGGATCTGGAGAATGACCAAGTGTTAATCTAAGCTGCAGTTTCACAGAAATTGTTATAGAACAGCATCATCAGGCTGTACTTTTAATACAGCCTAAACCAAACTGCTGGCCAGCACAGTCCTGCTCTGTCCCTGCCTCAGAGTGCCACACCCCTTCTTTGCACTGACACAACTGACACCAAGAACTATTAATTTTTTCACCAGATCTCAGAGCAAAGATGGCACTATATGAGGACAGATAAAAGCCAGAACCAGCAAATGGAAAGGCAAAGAGAAATGTGTGGCAAATTAGGTCAAATTCACTCATGATAGGAGCACAGATTTTGTAATTTTCAAATCTTACGAGCTGAAACATTTTCTCTAGTGCAAGTATTTAGATGTGGTACATGAAGTGTGAATGGAAGGCCAGGGCAAAGCCTCTGGAAGCATTTTCACTATTCAAGCTAAACAGAGTCTATTGGGAAAGGACAAAATTAGACTCCTCTGCTATTATGAACAGAAGAAGCTCTGCTGTTGACTACGGCAGCCCTCACAGCCAGAAATGGATTAAGGTCCAGAAGCTGAAGTGAGGTGGCAGACAGAGGAGATGGGTCCTGAGTTGGCAGAGCACTAGAACAGAAGGAGTGCAGCTTGTCCACACAGCAAGTCAGAAGCAGAACTAGGCAGCTGCCCTTCTCTTTTCCTATATACTCATTAACAATTTCAGCCATTCAGTCTAGTGATTTCTAGGCTAAGCATCTGTTAAAGCTTATTTTGGCTCTGCTTCAGGTCACAGTCCTGTTCTTGGGAAGGTATTTTGCCAAATGAAATAGAAACCTTTTGGCTCTAGTGCTTGCGAGGAGATATTTAAAATATTGTTTTTGTCAAGGACAACTTCTTTTGATGGGCTGCAAAAGAGCCAAATTCAACTTGATACATTATTACAATTCCTGGAAGCTCTGGTTTTTATTTGATTAAAGGGCAAAGGAAACCAAAGATTTCACTTTAATGGAGCAGTCTTTGAGCTTTTGCAGAAGTTCTACACCAAAATCCACAACTTGTGGTGATACAAACTGGACATTGCTTAAAACAATTAAGCACCATGTTTTCTTTGCATAGCATGTGTTCTGTAATTTGACTTCAGCTGACAACACAAATATGCTTAGCAACAACTAAGATACATTAAAATCAGTACTGCTATGAACCCATAGTTGGAATTATGTCTTAGGAAAGGCTTGCTATTACACAGGAAACACAATTCTAGTTCCCATGCTGAACAAAGATGATAAAGACTGAACATTACCCAACATAAGCCACGTTAAATACTGGACTGCACTCCAAGTCACTAGGCAGACAGTTGTATCTGCTGATATTGAAATACTCTTCCCATTATATTGACATTCAGCACAACAGCATAGAGAGCTGCAATGAGAAAGCAGACTGAAAAAAAGTATATAAAAGTTTTCAAGGAAAATGAATAAAAAGAGAACAAAGTGTTCTAGCCTAAAATAAGGTTTCTGCAAAACTCTGGCTGACATGCAGTCTCATCACCTTTGGAGAGTTCTGTTATAGAATTCACAGCCACATAAGGGTAACAAGCACTCCAAGCAAATTTTGCTAACTTGCTGTAGCCAAACATCAGCAGCTCTACATTTCTTAACCAAGAAGCCCATGCATTTCTGTGAGCCTTTAAGTACCTGTAAAAAAGTACAAGGATCCCACAGAAATTAGAAGTATGTTCCATGCATTACCTTTTTTCCCACAGCCCTCAGATTTACTGTAGATGGTGGCATGACTGATCATCTGACTACCATCTGTCCAACATCGGCTTTTTAGGGAAACCACCCTGCAAATATAATTAGCTGGCTCTAGGCTACCATTATTCATAATGAATACCCTGTTGTATATTGAAGTTATCACTAATGCTATTCCCTGAAAAAGATTCAGCATATTGACTCAGACCCTGAGATCTCTGACGGGGGTGTGTGACAGAGATAGTATATTGTCATCAGCTTTTAACACTCAAATATCCGAACAATCCCCTAAACTTGAAAGTAGACCACAGAAACTTGTCTTGAAAGCCAAAAAAACATAAAAACCAACCAAACAAAAAAACACATCAAAAAACCACAAAAGAAGCAGAATCTAAAGCCAAACCCAGGAATTGTTTGTTGCAAGATTTGCAACAAAAAAATGTGCTTGTCATCATACTTCTGGATGGCAGGACAGCAGCATGGCACCTTACATAAGAGAAAGAGTTCAGGGCACAGGACAGCTGTGAACAGAACTGCATGTGCTTCAGTCATTTTAATGCCCAGAGCTTGCTACAAACTACATTTAGGATCCCACTTCAATCCCCTGAAGGCATAGGTGAGCTGAGCCAAACCACTGACTATTCCTGATTTCTATTTGAACTGCAAACTCTTTGGAGCTATATATCCTTTTCTGTCTGTATAGCTCAATCTGAACAGAAATAATATTCCAGTCTGCCAGAAATCCGGTTCCCAGCCTCAAGAAAGCTACTTTAAGGTGCCATGACCCAAATTCTGCTTGCAAAGTGAGTTTCTTGCAAACTCCCTCTAGACTCATAAATAGAGTTCTGTTTCCAATAACATGATTCTATTTAATGCCTTCTGGATTTAAACTCATAATCCCTTAATAACTTTGGGAATATTTGAAGGTATTAAAAAAAAAAATAACCACAACCCAATCAGAAAGCACTTGGGCATCCCTGAAGTTGACAGTTTATATGAATAAGCCATAAGACAATAAAAGGCCAGACTGATCACAGTAATAACTCCCAATGCTGACTTGAATAAATTAAAAGGCCAGGAAGCTTACTTCTAAATGTGTTTTCAATTGATCTTTGCTCCTGACTGTGCTTAATGGTCAGCTGTTCGAGAAACTCTCTGGGGTTCTGCTACAACTCTCTGGGGTTCTGGGAAAAAAGCAGCATCACAGAGAGAGAGAGAGAGATGATTTTCTTTTCAAGAGAGTGAATTTAAACACTGCTGAAAGGTCACATACTACTAGTCTCAGAAAAATAAAAAAGAAAGATTTCCAGGGAGAGCTAAATAAGGGAAGGTGAGAGGGCATGGTGAGGGATATTTCCCATAAATGTGCCACTGGCAGAAGGCAGCCTTGCTGGTAGCTACAGAAACAAATGGCTGGGATGATATTTGGAGATGGATAAGATTGTTTTTTATTCCAATGCAAAAAAATATATACGTAAAGGGATATCATTCAGAATATCAACTGGCAAATGCCAAATGTTTGAGAGAATTAGAACAGAAAATCCACAGAAAATCTAAAAACAACTGTGGAAATTCTGAACTTCTCATGTCAAATTAACTGTAAAAGCTGTGAAGTTATAGCAAATAGTAATCTGACTTTCCAAAATGGGCCTGTAAATGAAACCTGACCAGTCTAATTAAGTGTATTTATGTACTACCCTCTCTGCCACAGTGACTCGAGTTGAGCAGCGCTGTGAAGACCTGTGATTCAGCTGGAGTGCTGGGCAGTTGGAATCAACCCTTTCTTTGTGCAGACCAGTCCAACCAGTCTGATGCAGCTCACTCAGCCAATGCTGTATCATGCTTTCTGATGCAGAAAGGCAAATTGGCAATCAGAATACAGAAGGTGACTTCTTATGTCAGTGCTGATGGTATTTCAAATCTAGACAGATTGGTTAGGACAGCATTTAGCAAAGAACAACCCTCCCAAGGTTTGATACAAGATGAAATCAAATTTTGCAGCTGCACCTGAGATCTCAGCAGCATGAACTCAGCTAAAGAATCATTTATTATTGGGAAACAGTATGGACACAATACTGTTCTCCTTCTTAGGCTAGTTGAAGACCTCTTCCCTTTCCAAAGTGCACAGTCTCTGGGTCAGGAAATGCCCTCTTCAGCTTCCTCTCAAAGCTGTTTCCTTAAGGAGTAAGGTATCTACTGTCTTCCCTCAGTAAACTGTCTGTGCATATCTATATATAAACCTATCCTCTACAGTACCATCAGTCATATTTTGCAGAAGTGGAAAACAGGTCTAATGGTTAAATGACTCCCCCAAAGTCAGTCAAGAGGATAATACTATTGTAGTTGTTACTAATTAAACACTTCACATTGTAAGAGCTAAAGCCCTGCCCAAAGCATGTCTCTGACATTTTTTCAGTTATATGGATGCCTTGCCTTAACATCGCCCAAATTCCAGTAACAGAAATGCATTGGGCCCTCAGGTCTCCCAGGCTGCTACACAGAAACCGTCCCCTAGATTTTACTGCCACTGTTCCTTTCCAGCTCCTATTTCTCTATGTCAATCATTATTGTCTTACCTTCTCCCTCACTGCCCACTTATTCATCCAACACATCATGATGCAGCTTGCCTCAAACTGGAAAAAAACTCCAGAGCTGTGAAGAGACAGAAAACAGTCAGACCTGGTGATATAAAAATCATATAATTCTTTGAGTTCACAAAACAACGACATTTTTGCCATTCCATATGTTGGCAGGCTTCTTTCCACCATCAAATGAAATATGTATTTTCCTTCCTAGTTACTTCACTCCTGCATGCAGATTTTGTCTCAAGACACCAAAGCAAACGTTTGTGCTGAATGACACAGCAAACACTGCCAGTCTCAAAAGTATTGTTCAACATTTCTGAGGACCTGTGCAATTTTGGTCTGGGCTGAAATGTACAGACAATGGTAATTTTGACCCATGCCGTAAAGGACATGCTTACTGATAGGAGAAATAAAGCTGTAAAGTGATTGTATAAGAGCAAGGGACTGGAAAAAGATATTATCTTCCCAACAAATAGCACACAGACACATTAGCTGTTAGAAGAGCTAGAAATTCTTAACATTTGAAATCTGCCTGCACAAGAACTTTCACACTTATCTGCTATCAGTGGCATTACACTTAATTTTATTTGGATGTCAGGGATTCTGTCAGGGACAGAACTCTTCTCTGTTACAAATGTTTTTAAGTCAACCACAGCAGCAGCAAGTTACCAGACAAAGGAACACTATGTTTAAAGCTGCCTGCCAGCGATTACTTATTCAAGTTGATTCCATGGAAAAGACAGTAGTGCTGCCACACTTCTACCCCATACACCCTGGGGAAGAAAAAAAGCCAAGAGTCATATCTAGGTTTCCTTCAGTTCTCACTACATGGGGTAGGCAGGAGGAATATCATATAAAGACACAAGGTTTGATCTTGCAAAGTAGTGCACCTTACTGCTTCGCTAGGCTAGTGCAAGCACAGGCAATCTTAGTCTTAAGTACAAGTAGTATATAAAATGCCTCTAATTCAAAAGCTGATTCTGTCCATGATTTGAGTCAGAAGCAGAAAATAATCGTCATTACAGATGATCAAGAAGCAGGAATGTCTTGAAAGACTGGGGAGTTCATGCTCTCATCGAAGGCCCAAAACACATTTCATTTCTATATATTGAAGTAAAATTTGGTGTTATACTATCATATTATCACTACTTAAGGTTGCATAGTCCTAACATCCATAAGTAAATTTCTTCATGACATTCTTATGGGAAATTAAGGTACGATTTTATTAATTATGACGAATTAACAAAGAATTACAGTAAAATTAACAAATTCTACCTCACTGATTCAACCTTAATGCAACTAACTTAAGAAAGAAACTGGCATGTGAAATACATATAATAAAGACTGGTGGGAAAAGCTGTATGCACAAATTCCCACTTTTGCTAATCACTTCAAAACTGGCAGAGTAAAGTCACCAATTAATTGGCACTAAGTGGTTACCACGCTGTGGTGTGCTGGCAGCTCTTACAGCGCGCTGGTGTTGGAGGTGACCAGAGCCCCAGGGCCGGCTCCAGCCATGGCCGCGCCCCGCTGGGCCCGGCGGGTCGCACTCGCCCCCTGGCGGGGAGCGCCGCGCATGTGGCGGGAGCGGGGAGCCGGCCCCGGAGCCCCGGCACAGCGCCGGCTCCCAGCAGGGAGGGACCTTTCCTGCGTCTGGCGCGACGGGCAGCACCTTCGGTAAGATCCACCGGTATCTGCACCATAAAATACACTGCAGCCTTTATATAGAATAGTTGGAGTAGCATTTTCAGTCAGGTAACACACCCAGGAAAATAGGCTGAACACATGACTCTACGGGAGAGGCACGGTATGAGACAAGAGAAGACTCTTTCAGTGTCACAGAATCCGAGTCATTTACGCTGAAAAAGACCTCTAAGAGGATCAAGTTCAGCTGTTAACCTGTCACTACGAAGTCTACCACTAAGCCATTTCCCCAAGTGCCACATCTACACCTGTTACTTCCCTGTTCAAATGTTTGACAACCCTTTCAGTGAGTAAATTTTTCCTAATATCCAATCTAATCTTGGTGCAGCTTAAAGTTATTTCCACTTTTGGAATAAAAGCAGTTAGCCATGGATCCCAACAGTATGCAGAGATTTACAAAATTACAACAAAAAAGCACTCACCTTCTCTTCTTGAAGAATCTTTTCCAAGTTATTTTTGACACACTCCCACTAAAGCCTGAGGTACTGGTACATCAGAAATCTGCCTTTCAAATCAAAATGCCTTTTACTGTGGTTTTTAAATGTAGTTCACCCATCTTTTTTTACAGATCTCTCATTGGTCATTGGAAGCAGTAGAATTCTACATGCAAGAACTAAATAATAGCAGCTAAATAAACAGGGTTTGGGACAAATTTTGACAATTAAAATATTTCAACACTTCTCTGAGCCAAACATTTGTACCCTTTAGGGTTTGCCTGGGGTTTAGGATACTTTTTTTATTTCCACAGCCATTCTTTATTGAGTATATGTTTCCATTTTCCCTTCCTCAGTGAATATAAAACTCTGACCATGAAAGTACCTGTTGCCCTACACATGCCAGCCTGTGAGCATTGTTCTCCATTAGTTTTCACTGTGTTTTATTGTGTACTCTAGCTTGGATCTCCGTATTTCCAAACAGTCACTCAAAAGCATCAGGCAGCCCCCAGTGTGCTATTTTTGATCACCTAATGATAACTTCCATTGCCACTTTAACTTTAGCAAAGGTATATTCTTTTACTGGCATGGTATACAATTGACATTATACCTCATTATTTTTAGGTGGAATTTGGGTTCTCACTCTAAGCATTACCTCAGTAGTCCTTTGTCAGTGTTATTTCTCTGATAATTAATGTGGCCCCATAAAACATTACAGAAAAGGGAAGGGCTTGGATCCTTTTTGTTGAAATTATGAGGCTGAGTCTGCTGATGCACTGCACTGGGAGCTGGTGGCTGTCAACAGCTGTCTTTCATCTACTGGCAATCCCAAATGCATGAGTATCTAAGATATGCAATGAGGACTAAATAAGGGACCCATTATCTTTTTTTAACAGGAAAAACCCAAAACACCCCCCCAAACAAACAAACAGACCAACCCCTCACAACTCAAAACCTGAAACCATTGCACATAACTGCATCATAAAAAAAGTCCTGGATAGAAGGCAGAACTATTGGATCCTTCCATGGCTGCTGCTCACTCACAGCTCCACCAGCAGCATCGGGGAGAGAATCAGAAGGGTAAAACCAGGAAAACTCATGGGTTGAGATACAGCTTAATAGGGAAAGCAAAAGCCACACAGACAAGCAAAGCAAAACAAGGAATTAATTCACTATTTCTCACGGACAGGCAGGTGTTTCTAAGCTGAGTAATGCAGAGTCCCCAGGCAGGTGCAAGAGAGAGCACTTTATTGCAAAAACCAGACCTATTTAAGCAGTTAGCCCATTATAAGGTACATTCCACTGAAGCACAACAAATATAATTGAATCAACCACCACAAACCATGATGTGAACATATAATGGTTACATAACTTGGTTTTCTACCTCCAATTCAGCTGAGTTCCTTTCCCATAATCCTCTTCTACTCCAGGCCTAAGCCATGATTTTACAAAGGTAACAAGGTCCTTATTTTATAAGGTTTTATGCAACAGGCAGGTGTTCAACCATCTCCAGAAAAGCAGGACCCCATCACCTGTACCCATTACTTGGGAAGACAAAAAACCATCACTCCAAACATCCCCCACTTCTTCCTTCTCTCACTTTATATACTGAGCATGATGTCATATAGTCTGCAATATCCTTTTGGTCAGTTTGGGTCACCTGACTATGTCTTTTTCCAACATTGTAGACAGAATGTACAATGGAAAACCCTTTTTATAATAAAGGAATAGAAATATATTCAATCCTGTTAAACCAGATAAAACAACATCCTGAAATGATGAATCAAATCAATTGTAGATATTTTATCTGTAATGCAATGTAACATATCTCCTAGAACAAGAAATAATGCTAATTCTAGTAATACAAGCAAGATAAGAAGATGGCTACTGATAAAGAAATTACACATCATCAGTGAAAACGCAGCTGACATGATAGCAAATGCAATAATAATGACTCAGTCACAATCAAGGACTATAAAGAGAAATCATACAAGAGCAGAGCTTGGAGATAATAATATTCACCACTAAAACTGGATGCAGGGAAATCTGAATGCAAGCGAAACTGTAAAATCAGAAAGCCCCGAGTTACCACGCTGATCCACACAGACATGAGAATGTGTCCCTCTAGGCAAACAGCTTCTACTGCAGTGGGGTAGTATCTGAATATCTTAATCATATCAGTAGATGGCGGTCAAGCTTTCATCAATAGGCACCATTGATGAGTGTCCCTGCTCTAAAAGTAAACTAATGCTTTGTGAAACAATATTAATTATAAAGATGTTAATTTTTCAGCAGTCGTTTAGCAAGGAAAAAACAGTTTTGTAGCATGGACACATCTACATGATCGATTTTCTTATCATTAGATTAATACAGTCTTTGTATTAAGTGAATTTAGTATGAGCCATCCACTGATCTTTGACTTTTGAGATACAGGCTATCCATCTTCACTCACTATATACACTCTCTGGCAGCCTGTGCAGCAACTAGACATCAACTTATTAAAAGAAGGTTATTACAGTTGGCAGTTTTGAAGCATTACTGCTGCTTTATATTAAGTTGCCCAATTTTTAAGGTGAAAACATTGAAGTGTAATGGGTTCTTGTAGAGCCTTGCTTGCTCCACATGACTCTGCAGCTGACTATGTCAAATTAAGCACCAAGCACAATTTGATGCAAACAAGAATGAGATCAAACAACTACTCTCTAACAAGAACACCTCACACATTAGACTGCTCAATGAATGACACATCAAAGCCTGGAACAAGGACATCAAAGTTCTTGGAACAGAAATGTTTTAAAGCTTTATGCAATTTGACCCAGCCACACCTACAAGAAATGAAAGCTGCACAGAGAAAGCCCAAGAATAGGAGATCTAGTTTATACTGGTACACAAACCTGGAAGTGCTTTTATGAAGAGATAAAATCTGCTTGTGCTCCCATGCATTAGCTCTCCTTTATAGTTTTGAAAGGTGTTCCCCAGTTGCGTAAGAGAAGCGAACTGCTTCCACATAGGCAGAATGAGGCACTTATTTTATACTCAGGAGTCTTCTTCAATGACATAATTGAAACTGCTCATTAACTGATGACGTTCAGGCCTCAGTTAATGAAATGGAGAAAACTCCAAAAGCCATCTGTCATGATAAAATGGTTAACAAAGGGAAAATAAAGTTCAGAAAGAATCCAGTCCTCTTAGCAGCTATTGAAAGCATACGTATTTCATTTCACAGAATAGCCTCGGTCGGAAGGGACCCACTGGTCCAACTCTTGGCCCTGCAAAAGACCATCTGCAGGAGTTTCATGTACCTGGAAGCAGTGTTGAAACACTTTTTGAACTCTGTCAGACTGGTGCTGTGACCACTTCACTGGGGACCCTGTTCCAGTGCCCAGCCACCTGGGTGAAGAGCCTTTTTCTAATATCCAAACTAAATTTCCCCTTATGCATCTTCAGGCCATTTCCTTGGCTCCTGTCAGTGTCACCACAGACATCACTGCCTGCCCTTCCGCCTTCCCTTCATGAGGAAGCTGCGGACTGCGATGAGGTGTCACCACCTCAGAGGTGTGCCCCACCCTCACAGCTTCGCTGCCAAGACACGGGGCACTACAAGGAACAGGCAAGTGTCATCCAGTTACTGAATTTGTTGGGTAGTCACTAAACCTCGGATAGGGATAACCAGCATCTCCTCTCTACAGAATACTTGACAACCACTTACTCTTCTACTGAAGCAATAAAAACTAACAACACTTGCCTGCCTCACAGGGCCAAGACCCGAAAGGCTATATAGCCCCGCATAGAGCGCTACTGGAGCGCCTTCCCCGGGCGCCCGCACAGCTGCGTCCGCAGTTCGCCGCATCGTGAGGCAGCACCGGCCGCCTGCGCCCTCACGGCTCCCCGAGCCCCCGACAGCGGCCCTGCCCCGCCCAGCCCGCCCGCACGGGGGCGCTCAGCCCGCCCCGCCAGGGCAGCGAGCAGCAAGCGCGACGCCGCGGCCTCCCTACGCAGCGCTGAGCGGCATCTCCGCAGCCAATAAACGGCCGGAATCACGGGCGGGGTGGGCGCTGTTGGCCAATAGGAGAGCGGGCAGCGGGGAGGCGGGGAATGCGAGCGCCCAATTGAGAAACTTTCCGGCCCCGAGGGGGTGGGAACAAGAGTAAGGTTCAGTCACACACAGTGCGCGCTTCCTCCAATCACAGCATCTCCCCTCATCGCACGCCCCGGATTGGCTAACAGATGGCCTTAGCTCGCCCGTCCCGCCAATAGGAAGGCAGCACTGCGTGACAGACGTTCGGCTCAGCCAATTACTGTCGGTACTGGGGATCCAGCCTCTCTCTCTTGCAAAATGGCGGCTACAGCTCCTGGTGCGGCTCCTCCCGCAGCCGCTCCGCCGCAGAGCCCGACGGCAGCTCCCACCACCCCGGCAGGGAGCGCTCCGCCTGCGCCCGCGCCAACCCCGCCCGCCGCGCCGGCCCCGCCACCGGCCACGCCACTGTCAGCCGCGCTCTCGGGCCCCTTCCCCGGCGGCCGCGTGGTGCGGCTGCACCCGGTTGTGCTCGCCTCCATCGTGGACAGCTTCGAGCGGCGCAACGAGGGCGCGGCGCGGGTGATCGGGACGCTGCTGGGTAAGAGCCGCCGCCCCGCCCCAGCCCTGGGGGGAGCGGCCGCCCTCCCCGCGGCGTCCCCCTTACCCGCTGCCCTCCCTTCCTCCCCCCCTCCCGCCCGCAGGAACCGTGGACAAGCACTCGGTGGAGGTCACCAACTGCTTCTCCGTCCCGCACAACGAGTCCGAGGATGAGGTATGGAGGCGGCCCGGGCGGAGCGGGGGTTCTTTCGGCGGGGCGCGACCCCCGCTGCTGGCAGCCTGTGTCCGTGTGCCCTCCGGGCTAAGCACCCTGTAACCAGCTGTCTCGGCACTCTCCCGTTTTTCAGGTGGCTGTGGATATGGAATTTGCCAAAAACATGTATGAGTTGCACAAGAAGGTGTCTCCTAGCGAGATCATCTTGGGCTGGTAAGTTCTTCTTCAAGAACATGCAAGTAGTTCTGTTGATTCCTTAAACTACTTAAAATACATAATTTACTTTGTCATAGATGGAGAAGCAGAAGCGCTGCCTGTGACAGATCTTATACCTCTTGTTACACAGGCAGTGGTAAAGCTCCTGCAGGTCATGTATAGAAGTATTGGAGACTTAAAGGATTTGGTTTTGTTTATGTCTAAGTAAAGTATCACAGAGGAGTGCTGTGTTAGAGAATGTGTATACAGCTTTGTTAGAAGAACATACTACCTGTAATACAACCTGTGCCATGGAAGTTAACCAGTTATAAAGAAGGTTGAATACAAAAGAGACCAAAAATGGACCAAAGGCATCAGGAGGAATCACCAGTGCCAGCTTGAGTACTTAGTTCTCTGCTGGAAATACCTGTGTGTGGGATTTGAAGCAAGATCAGTACAGTGTTATGGGAACAGAGTCTCTGTCTGAGTGTGTGGCACAGTGTGTTTATCACTGTTTCCACACATCTCAGATCCTACAAAATGACTTAATTTTCTTCCTGTGGTACAGACTTCCTCAACATCATTCTAATGGCACAGCAGTGTGCAGTTGTAGTGACAGGAGTTTCCCTGAGGATGTGAGATGCTAATTGTAGAGCAGTTCAACGAGCTAGATTAACAAGTTAGACCTCCTGCAGAGGGATGTGTGATTTGTAGAAGACAAAATTTGTCCAAGTTAGTTTGGTTTGGTATGGCTTACATGGATGGAAAAAGCTGGTCTAGAACACAGTAACAGATAACTGAATATTGGGTGTCTGCTGTCAATTTACTGATGTTTTATGGCTGATACTACAACACTGGCCCTGTGTATATTTCAGGAGTGGGTGTGCTCAGCCTGTGATTCCTACAATTTTAGGGACAAGTGGCAATCAGCTAAAAAATCCTTGGTTAATACACTTAATGTTTAGTATGCTGCTACAGCTTAGTGTTTGGAAATTGGTATTTTAGGATACAAACCTTTTAATTACCAACAAAAGAAAACACTGGGCACTTGAATGTTGGAAGAATGCTCTTCAACTTGTGTTCTTTTGAAGGTATGCAACAGGTCATGACATCACGGAACACTCAGTCCTGATCCATGAGTATTACAGCCGGGAAGCACACAATCCCATCCACCTCACTGTGGACACAAGTCTCCAGAATTCACGCATGAGCATTAAAGCCTATGTCAGGTACTCTGGGAGGCTGCATTTTTGGTAGGGGAGCAATCTGAATTTCTGAGAGACACCCCATCAGGGTAACAAGAAATGTAGTGGGGTGCAGTGTCCTTTTTTGGACAATATTGTGCAGCAGTTTAACATAGTGGTGAGCCAGGGATCATGGCTTACTTCTCATTGGAATGTCTTGACCATTGTATGTAGGCTGAAAGACTTCATTGACTGGAATCTCATTGGGTTGGGGAATTGTGATTTAATTAACAATTTTCAGAACATCTTTGGGACATTTCACAGGGTTGACACAGCTGGCAGTAACATCACTAACTTCCATCACACTGACTGAATGCTAGCCTGTGGCCATAGGGTGTTATTGCTCAGGAGTGCATTTTTAAAGGTTGGAGGATTAGTGTGGTTAAAACAATTCAAACAGCATCTTGATGGGTCTTTCTTCCACTTAACCCCATCATTCTTACCAATTAACAATGGAGATTAAATATTGAGAAATTAAACTCTTCCACCTCACTGAATTCCTCCCAGTATTGGCTGAAGAGCTCTGCTCTGTAAGAAAAAAACCCTCCTCTTTGTAGAAAAAGTACTGCTTCCTGACTATGCATCCTTAAAATGGGAGCTGTTCTATGACACTTTACTTGAAGCAAAAATGGACTTCAGGTACTTTGAAGGTATAATAAAGTACTTTGAATAGGTGTAATAAAGGTGTTGAGAGTGCATTGTACTTGCATTTTGTCATATTGCTTGTTGGTTCAGTCATTTCTTAAAGCATGAAGTATTTCAGGATAGAAGAGCACCTTCTCTAAAAGCAAGAAGGAACTTTGGCTAAGATGATAGTACTTAGCTCTTCATGCATTCATGCCGACGTCAAACCAGCTAGGAGTATTCTTGGATGAAAGAAAGCAATTAATGGTATGCCAGAACTGATTTCCTGTCCTCAGTTATCCTTGGGTCTTAAAATTGCTGATTTTGGTGAGAATGAGTAACATACTCATGTTCACGCTTTAGTGCTAACAGAGATCATTGAGATGGAAATCTCTTCCTTCCTGTATATATGTCCATGCTGAAAATGTTTTGTTACTCTCTCTTTTTTTTTTTCTAGTGCCCCAATGGGAGTCCCTGGTAAAACTATGGGCGTGATGTTCACACCTCTAACAGTGAAATATGTTTATTATGATACAGAGCGGATAGGAGGTGAATGCTTTCTTCCTATTTTGATTATAACCATTGCTGTGAAAAATGTTCAAATGCTTCTTTTACCCTGGTAAAATTGCCATTCTGGGAATTTTACTGGTAATCAGACTGTCTTGCTGAAGCCGACTTAAAAAATCTTCAAAAAGGGTTTAAGCTGGTTTCTGTGGCAGTCAGTTTTTTTCACTGATCCTCCTTTTGTTTTCAGTGGACCTTATAATGAAGACCTGCTTTAGCCCCAATCGAGTGATTGGCTTGTCCAGTGACTTACAGCAGGTGGGGTCAGCCTCAGCCAGGATCCAGGATACCCTGACCATGGTGCTGCAGTACGCCGAGGACGTGTTGGTAAGGCCGGCTTTTTATCAGCCAGAAAAAAAAGTCTGATGTTAACTTGTGCATCTTGGTTTTCACTTTATTATTTCTCTTTCTGGGCCATAAACTCTGAGTTCCACTTATGCTGAAGTGTGTGTTTCTTATGCTTAGTCTGGCAAAGTGG
Organism: Anthoscopus minutus; assembly: GCA_013399455.1. NCBI lineage: Eukaryota > Metazoa > Chordata > Aves > Passeriformes > Paridae > Anthoscopus > Anthoscopus minutus. The sequence goes on from VWYI01032221.1 coordinate 21,580, forward strand.
CTGCTGACAACACTGTCGGGCGCTTCCTGATGGATCTTATTAACCAGGTGCCAAAGATTTCACCAGAGGACTTTGAGACCATGTTGAACAGCAATATCAATGTAAGATCATAATTATTTTTTTCTTTGTCTTGCTAGCAATTTTGAAAATTTGTCATACAGGCACAAATTTGGCTGTGATTTTTTCTTACAAACATGCTAATAGCAAACACAGCTTTTTAATGTCAGTAATTTGGTGTTTTAAGGGTAGAGGGTGGATAAAGAAGCTCAGCATAACCTTGGAAGCAACTGCAGATAAAAGTATTAATTTTTAAGGACTTAGGAATTTTGCAAGTCATCTGAAAAACAGTACCAATTCTTTCATATTGATTGGAAAATATGAATTACCAAACTAAATAATTTTTTTTCAACAAAAACTGGTGACTTGCCAGATTCTTTTGCCTGAGCTGGAATTCTGTCTCTTTGCATAACATGTATGACATGGACAAGGTTTTAGCATGTTTTAGCATGTTACATGACTTCTGTAACAGATTTTTTAGAAAATTTAAGTTTCTGAATGTGTTATTCATCCACAGTCTGTAAGACCAGAACTAATTTTTAATTCTGCTTATACCCTTTGACTTGTCTGGTTAACATGGGTGAACTCAGAGTTAAAATTTCACAAGCAGTGTTTCATATTCCAGGAATACCAAAAGCTCTTGCAAGGGAGGCATTCTTCAGGGTAGGACATTCAGGACTAGCAATATTTCTTGTAGCTGATTGTAAAATACTTTACAGATGTTAAAAATTCGGCTCTCTAATAAGCTAGCTCTCTAATTCAGCTCTCTAATGAGATTTGTTAATATTTCTGATCACTGTTTTTTTCCCTTCCCTTTCAGGACTTACTGATGGTAACCTACTTGGCAAATCTCACACAGTCACAGATTGCTCTCAATGAAAAGCTTCTGAGTTTATAAAGAAAATTTTGCCACCCTACATTTTAAGGAGCCTGAAGAATGAGCAGATATACTTCTCTGTGGTGTTAGAAATTTCCTTGGACTGTAATTTAGTTACCTACATGACTTGGTTTACATCATTACGTCCATTGCTCTGAAAAATCCCTAACATGCTTTAGGAAATGAACGGGAATGGCTGCAGTTCCATTGAGCCTGGTATTTTAAGATGGAATATGAGAATCTTTTGTCTCCTGGGTTTGTCTGCTTGTATAACAAAATACAACTTTATTGTAAGAATGTATTTGGAATAAAAGTTCCATTGCAGTGGCAACAACGGCGTCTGTCCAGAAAAAAATTTCCTCATTTATTGTGTAATAAATCTGTTTTTGAAAAAGGGTGGGGGGGTAAGATGGCATTAGGAAAGAAAGAGTGGATGTGCGTGAACTTGAGTTCTCTGCAGGTATTTTTTCCAACTGTTTAGGCACACTGAAAGTATGGGGATTTGTGTTGCATATAATATACTTTACCCTGAAGGACTGCAGAATAGTCTCTGGTTTATTAGTGGTGCTGTGTGTATCCCTTCAGCACAGTGCTGACAGATTACGAGACAGTAAATTCAGTTAATGGTATCACTTCTATGCATATAGTTATTTTCTGATTGTTTGGGAAAGGAAGTCAAGGTCAATAGCATTAGCCCCTCATAAAGGGGAGGTTCAGAGAATTAAAGCCAGCAACTGAGTTCATGGTTAAAAGAGTTTGAAAAGCATTTGTGGCCAAACAAGCTTGGCTACTGGAGTTTCTATCTTTGCAAGAGAAGAAAAGGACAGCAAAATGACAATCCATGAGACTTGAGGTTAAAAACTGGGTGTTACCAAATAGGAATTTTCTATTTCATGACACTGTACTGCTTCTTTCCCCAAGACATGTTTCATGTTAACTGAGTTCCAGGTGGAAGAAAGCCAATACAAATATCAGCTGTAACTTAACATTACCTTTAGAAGGCTGTCCTACAGTTCAGCAAAGTTAAAGCATCCGTCTTCTACAACAAAACTGTTCCCACCTCACTAATGACTGTATCTAGTTTGGTGAATTAATTTGAAATTGAAGTAGGCAAAGAGTGTTCTCCAAAATAATTCTGGCAATTTGCCAGGTAAAATCCAAGAATAGGACTCAGATTACAAATCTATAGATTTGTATTTGTATTGGTTGTTCCAATCTAGAGAGTTTCTCCCCATAACTCATTGCTAAATTCTAATTGTAAAGTCAATGTAAGTGAAAACTGAAGGCCCAGCAAAGATCCTCATCTCATAGAAAATGTTATTTGTGAACATTAAATAAGTATTAGAACTGAACTCTGGTTTTTTATTAGTCTGAATAAAAATGTTTTGCTTTCCTTTCTCTTCTTTAAATGTAACATTTTTAAAATCAGCCATTTAATGTTTCAAAATTTTTAGATCAAGGTGTTTTTTCAAGATAGTTTTGACATGAATAGAGGAAAAGAGGAAGCAGCAAAGGTGGATAAGTCACTTACAGCAAAGTTGCAGGAGGAGAAGCAAAATATTCTTTCCTTAATCTCTGCAGGAAACTGCCATTCCATTAGGAAAAGGGAGAATGCATAAAAAGAGAGCTATTCAGCTTTTAGAGCATTAAAAATCTATGTTGTTTTATAAGCTAGCATGCATAAAGTGGAAAGTTCCAAGAAGAACAATTTGTGATCACTGTGGAATCTGCCAGTCCTTGCAGGTACCTGAAGACTAATGAAGATGTGTGGTAGGGGACTGAGGTTATGTCTTCCTAGGCAGAAAGATTCCCTGCAAAGCAGAGGTGTCTGAAGTGACCAAGTCAAACCAAAGTTCAGGCCTTTGCAAGACAGGTTATTGCCAAATGCCTGGAAGTGGAGTAGGAAAAATTTCCTTTTTAAAATCTGTGTCTGATCCCATCCATTCTGTGAATGAACACATGGTGATCCTTACTTTGACTCTAGAATTTTGAATTTATGATTTCAAATTTCAGTGACTACTTTTATGAAGGGCAACATGGCAAACACAAGTGTAATGCATCATTTTGCTTAATTGTAAAGCCTGAGCTGTGCTGTTACCTAGAAGGCATTCCTTTTCTAGAGTTGTAAAATGCTGACAGGAATTACTAAAGGCATTGTTCTACTCTAAGAGACTATCTAAAAACCTGAAGTTCAATAGAAAATCTGGTGGGAAAAGCTTGGGAGTCAAGAAATACCACCAAGAATTTCAAGCTTTAACTCTGTATTGATTTGTAACATGCATGAATTTATTAGCAAACTTTCTCCTGTTTTTTTGTTTGTTTCTTCAGAATATGTTGCTCCAAATAATTGACAAAGTTAGTTTTACAGAGTCAAGTTATAGAATTCTCTAGTATCTTTCTGTATATTATATTTAGTTATATTTATGATCTCACTAATACAATAAAAACTCCCATCCTCTGTAATGCATTCAGCATTTTCTTTTCCTGGATGACTTCTTTGAATGAGTATAAATTCACGGACATTACTGTATTACATTTATTTATAGCAGTGTGCATGTTTTCCAGGTAAATATTAGGCTTTAAAATATCTTGTTCAAACAACTCTTTCACTAGCTTCCAGCATTCACAAATTTAATGGTTCAAATTATGTAAATTATTAAGAATGTTAAAATGTTTAACATATTTAGATTTTTTTTAAATCCTGGCTTAATTGAACTCATCTTGGATTTTTACCTCAGCATGAAGTTCTTGAGCAGTTCTTTTCCCCAATACACATAATATTCAGAACAGAGTTCAATGTTACAATTGAATGTATCAAATCCATCCATCTTGTTGCCTCGGGCTTTTTTCAGACCCAATCTCAGGCAGCTTCAACAAAGGAGGAAAGTTTCAGCCAAGCACCTCTGGGCAGTACAGAGGCAATGAAACTTTGTGGGTTTTGCAGTGAGCATGGTGACTTTGGACAAGCTGCAGCTTAATTAGCATGCACACATTATGCTTCACTCTGACATCTTCCCAGCACAATATGACTGCTCGTTCACAACTCTGAAAGTGCACGTAAAACACGCAAGCACATGAAAGTACGCTGTGTTTCTTATAAAAATTAATACTTGCAGGATAAACTATATTATTTATAATGTATATTTATGAAATGCCTTCAGAAAAATTCAGGAGGAGGTGGTGATGGTCCACTATTTTTTAACCAATGAGACTCAGCAGAAAAGAGTTCTACATTATTTGGAATAACAAACCTTATTCTGTCATCTGCAATTTGAAACTTAAATCCTTGCTGCCAGAATAGTAACTTCATTTGGTGATTATTTCCGCGTACTGGGATGAAGGTTACTAAATTTGCCTTTTTAGTTGAGTCACTTCAGTTTCTTGGCAGAACACTTAGACCTGCTGCAAAGACGAGGCACTATTTTGGTGTGTAATTCTGGGAACCTGTGGACATATGCCACCGATACCTGAAATGCATGGGTTTAATCCTAAGGATTAAAAGATTGATGGAAAATGTTAGACACATCACCCTTCTAGAGCAGTTAAGCAGAACAAGCTGCTGTTCTCCTGTGCTTTGAGGAAGGGTGAAGCTTCAATTTCTTCACAATGGAGACTGGTTGGCAACTCAGTTTAAGGGTTGTATGAAACCCTGTGTCTTGGATTGTAATGCAAGATGTAACCAAATGTATTCTATTACCATCTGTTAAAACCAGGTATGGCAGTGTTCTTCATCTCTTCCACAACCCATCCTCCCTCCAATTGAATAGGCCATTGAGTCTCATTGCATGACTGATAAAATCCCACTGTGAGATGCTGCACCCAGGGGGAGGAGCCAAGCATTTACACCTGTACATCATTGGAGACTCAGAACACCACGGTCAACATTTCTTCACTGGATTCCCAGAGGAAAAATAGATCCACCTACACACACCACCACTGGACCTACAGAGGAAAACTACACCTTCTACAGCATTGCTTCAACAGAAGCACATCTGTCACTCCAGCAGGACTGCAGCCACCATTTAATCAGACTGCTACCAGCACCCTGACCAACACGGTGTCAGGTCGTATTCTGACTCTGTCAGTGGGTTGGTCTTCTTTATATTTTTTGTGGGGGTTTTTTGGTTGGTTGGGTTTTTTTGTGTTTGTTTTTTTTCTGTTGGTTTGGTTTGGTTTTTTTTCTTTGTACTACTGCATTTTTATTTTAATATCCTTAGTAAAAAACTGTTACTCCTATTCCCATATCTTTGCCTAAGAACACCTTGATTTCAAGATTGTAATATTTTGGAAAGTGGGGAAGTGGTTTACAATTATTTTTTCCATTTCAAGGGAGGTTCCTGCCTTCCTTAAGTAGACACCAGTCTTCAAACCAAGACACTCTGATGTTCAGACCACGGCAGGTGGAGCTCTAACATGACTCACCGGGCAGTGACTCCCTTGAACAGCTAAGCAAACACAGGGCTCCTCCTGAAGTGAGCTGAACTCGCTCTGCTGCCTGCACACAGGGAAGGTTAACTCAAAAGCTTACTGGGACTAATCTTAATAACTGCAGTCACAAGGCAGTCTAACAGGAGAAGTATTTTTAGTACATAATGTAGACTTGGACCACTGCACTGTGGGTTTGTTACACTTTGACCTCTGGTTCAAAGCTGACCAGTTCTTCCAACAAACTTGGGGTAAATTGTTTTGTTTTGTTTTGTTTTAATTTAACTATATTGGCTAGAGTAGAACACCAAAAGTAATACTTTATATTACTTAAGTGGGAAATAATGTTCCAACCAGGACGCCTAGAACAGAGAAGCAGCAGCAGCAATACTTTAGCCACCTACATCACCAACAATAAATTCCTCTGGAAAAAAAAGAAAATTTTGTTTCAGCTCTTTTGAGTGTTTCAGCACTCAGCACAACTATGTAGTTGAGACAAGTCACTCCAGACCAGAATTCTGTCCACTACCATGTCTTAGGATCAGATGCAAAAATATTACAAAAGAGAAGAACAAAAGTTTGTCTCTCCACTAAAGTTTAATTTTCTAATAGTGAGAAGCTGCCTTGACTCTGTATGGGGTTTTAGATGCTTTCCTAAATGTGTTGGCTCTAGGTATACTAACAAGCCAAGGGATTTCCCTAAATACAGACAGTGAAATTAGATGACAATGGTTCCACAATGGTTCCATTGCATGCTTTAAAAAAGTAATTCCAAATATTCTCATTGATACATAAACATTCAATGCATTGAACACATTCTTCAGACACATGTAATTTTGTTAAAAATATTCTCTTCTTCCTTTTACACTTGCTTTTAAAACAAATTGTTCTTTTCTTGTGTAGCTCAAATCAATAGAGCCCACTAAATGAAAAAGATAAACAATTGTGTATTTTATAAATGTACTTGGCTGCCATGGAAACAAGGATTAAAATATATACCTGTCCTGAAAGAAATGTGCTTAACAGGTGAAATAAAGTAGACACGCACTCGGAGTGTCAGCTGAAGAATACTGTGAGGATTAAATTCTGAAAGCCACTCCCAATGTGTTCTGGGCAAACAAGAGAGAACAAGCCCAGTTTTCCTGGATAGGTAATATATTAGATTTATGTGGCTTTAGGTGCTCTTCATTTGAAGCGAGCAAGCATGGTAAATTATTACCCACCTATTTTCTGCTGCCTGCATTTCACGCTTGTTTTGCAGACAAACAGAACAGTGGTTGTTACTTCATCTAGAGTCAAGTGCTGCACCAAGTTACAGGAAAGAACCAAAGCTGTTTGCATTGGAATGGTCTCTAAACAGCTAATGTTTGTCATAAACAAAAAAGGGGGTATTTTGAATAACCTCAAGTATCTAGTGCATAATATCATAGGTGAATCCTTCATAAATTGTATCTTGTTTGTCAGAATGTCTTATGAATAATTAACCATCAGGTTAAGAAAGGACTATGTGTGTGTAATGTCTATTCAAAATATAATATGAATAAACATTGCAACAGACAGAAACAAAACAGTAAGCACACTCCCCATAATTACATACAAATAACTATATAATTAAGATTTCTTTTTAGAAAAATGTATGTAGCAGTCAGTCAATCTTACCTTTATGTTCCCTTGGGATCTAGATCCTGGTCTTCAGTAACTACAGCAAAAGGAGCAGCTCTTTCAACTCCATGCACTTAGGTCTTTTATGTTCTTTGCCTGTTACATGCAATTCTGGTGGCCTGGGTGAGTTGATGGACTCCCTGACAGCTACTGAACAATGATCTTGACTTAAAGACTCCTGTGTTACTGGATTACAGACTTGACTTAGAACTACACACATTAGAGCCGAACTCCATTGCAGTGGTGCTACAGGGAAACTGCAGTGTGGGCTTTTCTCTCCATTGCTAGCGGGTAGTAAAGGACTCCCGCGGGGTAGCATCTCCGGGCGCTGCCCGTGTGAACGCTTTCCCTGACACAGCTCCTCTGGCGAGTGGCTCTGCGTTTGGGGCACTTGCCCTGTGACCTTACCTCTCGTCCGTCCCGAGGGATAACCGGGCATCTCACGGCTTTCCTTCAGCGAGACAGGACAAACCTGCACAGACAGCAAAGGGTTCTGTGCTGGCAGGGCCGTCACTGTCGGCACCGGGCGCAGTGCCCCTGCCCGCGGGGAGCGCGGCCCATGGGCCGGGCGGGGCGGGCTCGATGCCGGGGGCGGGGCGGGCATCGCCGGCCGCACAGGCTCCATTTTGCGGTGTGGCTGCGGAGAGAGGCCGGAGACTCCTGAAGCTCCCCTCAGGTGAGGCGGCTGGGGGGAGGAAGGGGCTGGCCGGCCGCGACTCGCGTGCCCCTTGCCCCGGTCCCGCTCGCACATCGCCCGGGGGTTCGGTCCCAGCCTCGGGGCGCGGCCGTACTGGATGGAGCCCTGGGCAGCGCTCCCAGAGCCGCGGCCGCCCCCGGTTCGGGGCTCGGCAGCTGTCCGGCCGAGGGAGGTGCCGCCTGCCCCAGGGAGCCGCACACTGGGGGCTGCCCGGTGGCCTCGGGAGAAGCAGGGACCGGGACACCGGGATACTTGCCTCCGCCCGCAGCTCCGCCTCGCCGGAGGAGTCCTCGGGCCGGCCCGCGGCTGCGGGAGCGGGAGGAGCCTGGGGCGATGCGTGACTGCCCTGAGCGGAGGGGGGCACTGGCAGGCGGGGCCCTTAAAGGCGGCGGGGGCGGTGCTGGCGGCGGCGCTCGGGCGGTGCCCGCTCCCGCTCTGGTGCGGGGCCGGGCCGGGGCTCCCGGCGGAGCAGCCGCAACGCGGGGACGTCTCGGTGTTTACTGACGGAGACCCCGCCCAGCACACGGAGCGCGGCGCTCCCGCTGATGTTTCACCGCGGGCTGGTGCCGCAGCTGACTCACAGCCGGCCCCCGGCTTAACCCGCCCCGTGCCCATCTGACGGAAAATATCTGTTGTTTTGGTTATAAAAGTAGTTATGTCAGAGCTGCTGTTCAACTTGAGGATGCTTGTGCCAAATTTAAAGTCCTTTTTTTTCCCCCCCTAATCATTGAATGTTTCATAACCTGGCTAATGGGCTCAAATCTCCCTGCCCAACTAGTTGGCAACATGTATATAATGGGATGATCTCTACCCCTACTCCCCAAGTCCCTCTGTTAAAAATGTGACTAAAATAAACAGTTACTGTTAGGAAATAGAAATTTGCTTCACAAATGAAGTAATCCTGAGAAATTACACCCATTCTTATCAAATTGCCCTTTTGCATGGGATAGCCAGGGTACTGCTCTTCTCCTAGGAACCACCCCTGTGAGCAGAGCCGCGCAGGATGATGGATACAGGTGCTTGGAGCAGTCCAGAAACCTGCATGGTTTCTGTCCTGGCAAAGGGTTCAGCTCCTTCCTACTGGCATCTCAAACCGTATCCTGTATTTCAGAGCTTTGTGGAGGTTTGAGCCTCTTACCATGCGTAAATGTCTGTCTGACTGATGCCTGGAAGAGCTGGAACAGAGGCTAGACGGAGTTAGGGGAATAAAGGATATTTATTGAGAGGTCACCCCCAGACAGCACCAGTGTTACAAATCAGGCTCTGTCTGGATGGCTCCAAAGATGGAGGCCAAAGGGAAGGGGGAGCCAGTCCCAAGATCCCACTCTTTTTATATGTTCGGGACAGTTCGCATACAGGAGTTTCATTTGCCCGCCCTCTTCCTTCCACGTTGTTTCACTTCGAGCCTGAAGTTTGGAAAAGGTGTCTTTGAGTTCCAGTCAGAATAGGATTGTTACGTCTTCTTCACCCTGTGAAAGGATCTCAGCACCCTGAACAAAAACCACACACCAATGCAGAATAGAAAACACAAAAGCCCGAGGCATCATGACCCTAAATAAGAGTGATAGTTAATTATGAAGATGCTTCCTTTCTGAATTCTGATTGCTATGGTCAGGTGTAGGAGAGAAAAAGAGGAAAAGCTTTGTGGGTTAGCAGATGATTTAACAGGTAATTAGCAAGCAAATACCTACTACAAACTCATATATAGTGCTTCACAGTGAAAAATACCTTTTTTTTCTTTCCCAGAATGTCATATCCAGGTTATCCCCCTTCTGATGGCTACCCTGCTTTCCCTGGCTATCCTGTAAGTACGGCTTTTGAATGTGCTGCATTCCTAATGCATTTGTATTCTGTGAATACCCCTTCTTACTGTGCTCCATGTGTCTGTAAATAGTAGCTGTCTGTTCATGTACCCTGACTTTACAGCTGTCATACAAGAATTCCAGGAAGGAAGCTTAGTTTTTTTTAATGATGCCCATTGTTTCGTAAAGGTTACTGAAATGTTATTTTATATTTTCTTTTGAGTTTGTTTTTTTTTAATTTACCTGTCTCATCTCAACAATTCTTTTTCTTTTTTCCCTTATTTTTTAAAGTTTCTTCTGTAAATAGGAGGCCTTTTACATGTAGGGTTAGAGGTAATCTCTGAACCAGTCTGTACCAAATACTCACATAGCCATATCCCAGGATTTACAGAGATGTTGAACAAGCTTCAGTGGTCACAGCTGTCAGGAAGAGCTTGGAACACCTCACTCAAGTAGCCCAGCTTTCATATTACACCAAGTAAATATTTCTCTCGATAGGGGACACTGTATCTTGACTGTCCACAGCACTGTTCCACCTTCAGCTCACAACTGAATGGACTAAAAATTTGAAGGAAGCTTAATGTAAGGCTGAAATGTATCAGGTATGGCTGATACTGCAGTCTTTTTGATATGCCTGCAATATTTTTCAAAGCTAGATTGATCTCTGTGCTCTTATGGCACTGAGCATGGCACTCATGGTACTTCCATGGCACTTCTCATACTGTAATTGTGGGAATTTTACCTGTGTTCTAGTACAGAACCAGAATTAAGCTTGGATCTCAGCCTGAATGCCTCTAAAATGCTGAAAAGCTATAAATACGTGCAAGATACAAACATATACTTATAGACATGCAGCATATATGCAGTATATGCTTACATACATGCAATAAATTCTTTGATGATTTTGCTTTACAATCTATCCTTACTTCTTCTGAAATGCTAAAGATGTTAGGAACAAGACTATTAACTCCAGGATTTATTTTCTTCCCTCAAAGTTCTTCTGAACCCTCATGATTTTAGCTGTAGTTTATTTTTAACTACATCTGAAAATATCTTTTTTTCTTAGGTGGCATCTAAAAAACAGCCAGCTCAAATGAATTAATTTAGAAGATCTTTTAGACTTTGATTTCCTAGTCTCATTGTTGATGCCCAATGTGATAACCAATTCAAAAAGCATATGTGAAATTATTTTTTTATGCAGCACTGGTAGTAATCTGAGTAGGGCTCTTGAGAATCCTAATTTTGGATTTATTAATCTACATTCCAATAAAATCTTTTTGTTGAGTCAGGCAGAGAATTGTTAGACTGTACCTCTGGGTAAAAGAATATTATATAGTCTGGGCACAGGAATTTGGGGGTAGAAATCTTGGGGCAGCCAAACCTGAGAACATTTGAGCTAGGCTTTTCTGCTTTGCATTTTATTTCTGTTTTCTGGGGTCAAGAATGAATGTGTACTGTATGTAATGTGTGACTTGTGTTTCCAAATCTTGTCAGTAAAGATTATTCCCAACAAGTGAGTAATGAAGCTGATTTTGAATGCCTGATTTTTAAGATCATGTATAGTGACTTTTACCTCACAGAGCTTTCCCCTAGAGGTCCAGATCATTGAAGTAAATATTTCTAATATATCTTAATGCTAATAGCAACCTTTGTGGTCTGGCTGGTAAACCATACATGTAGCAAAACAAATATATAGTTGTTGGACTTGTTCTTTTTATTTAGAACCTACAATAGGTGTTCAGTCTGACTCAGTGATCCAGATTTAGTCATTGAATGTCTATGCTTTATAACCTGGATTCCAAAGGAAATGGGAAAAAAATCCCCAAAAAATTCTTACCCTGTAACATCTGAAAATAATGTTTGTGCAAGAGAGGCAGAAGTTCCAAAGCTACTATGCTCTTAAAAGTCTTTTAACAGGGGATGAGCTTCTAATGCTTCACAGAGAGCAAGCTGAGCTGAGCTCCCCTCCTCCTTGTGCAGGATAGAAAGAGCAGTTTTCCAGTAAAGGACCAGGAGTCCCAGTGGCTGGCAAGTCGAGTGTGGCTCAGCACTGCAAGTCCTCAGGGAAGAAGGCTAATGACCCACCAGGCTTTACCAAGAGCACCTCTGGAATACTGTGTCTGGTTGTGGCCTCCCAGTACAACAAAGACATAGACAAAGAGGAGCATGTCCAGGGAAGGCTGCTTGCCTAGAGAAGAGCAGGCTAAGCCCAGATCTGTTCAGTCTTCTGCTGGGTGAGAAGGAGCAATACAGACATTGGAGCCAACTCTTGTCAGAGATACACAGTGAAAGGGCAGCTAGCAAATACAGGTTACAACTGCAGTTTGGTTTGGGGAAAACATTTTTCTCTAGAAGAATAGTCAAACACTGAAACAGGGGCCTAGAGAAGCTGTGAATTTGCCATTCCTTGTATATACTGAAAACTTGACTATCAGGCCTTGCATGAGTTCGCCCAACTTTAAAGCTGGACCTGCTTTGAGGGTGGATGGGATCACAGGCCATCCAAAGATGGCAGCACTCTCTGATTCTGTGTCAACCTAGGAGTTGCATCAGAACACCCAACCAGGAGGAACCCATCCAGGCTTCAGGACTTCTGCTGCTGCTTCAAGCCCTACAGCTAATTCATGTTGCTATTATATACCTGGACAATTTGGCAGCTTGGGAGTTTTGACTCTAATGTGCTGTCAACAGGCATACAGACATCCCATTTTTGTGTTTCAGCCAACAGGACAGGAGTCTGTCTATCCACCAGCTGGTCAGTATGCCTATCCTGCTGTTCCTGGAGGATTCCCTCCATCAGGAGGAGGGACCTATCCTGCAGCACCACCGAATGCTGGGTTTCCAGGGGCAGCAGGATATCCTGCCCCGGGGGGCTACCCTGCTTCGGGGGGCTTCCCTGGAGCTCCCCAGGCTGGAGGAATGCCACCTTATCCTGGAGGTAAGACCCTTTGTTAGAGTACCAGTCAGGAGTGATTTTCAGTGTAACCATTCCCTGTGCTCATCAGAAAGAAAAGCAGCTTTGTTCAGTGATGGGTTCAGGCAGCACACACAGGCAGCCAGCCAGCAGTAAATACCTGCATGCTGATGGCAGAGCCTTGGTGGTTCTGGGTCACTGCACAGACATGGAGAAACTGGTCTCTTACAAAAAGCTCTGCTCAATAACGTGGCTCCTGTTGTGTCAATAAGTCAAATATAAAATACTTTTAAGTGTGCTAAAGTCTGGGGTTTTTTTCCCCCCGGCTCCTCCAGGCCCTGGCTTTGCTGTGCCTCCCACGGGACCTGGCTTTGGTGGCTATCCACAGCAGCCTCCTGCCCAAAGCTATGCTGGAGGTGGACCAGCACAAATTCCAGGTATGTCATACATAAGAAACTTCAAGCATCCAAGGTTAAACCAAGAAACCCCAGGATGGGTGGTAACAAATTAGGCCCTTACCTTTGTTACTTGTAGCTGTTGAGGTTTGTATGCTGTGCACCTCCTGCCACCTATCTTAACCAGGCCACTGAAGGGATGAGAACCAGCTCTGTAGGTGGTATGGCTGTCCCTGAATCATGGTCATGATATAATGATTTAGTGCTTACCCTTTTTCAAACTGTATCTGATGAGAACTGTGAAATCCAGAGTCCACATTCAATAAGTATCTAGCAATTCTGTTAATCTAAATTGCATTTTTCAGAACTGTGTTTTCACTGTGATTCCTGATACTCTGGAGAAAGAGGAAAGGAGAATGCACACATTTGCTTAAAAGCAGTGCAGTGTTTGTAATGCTCTGAGTGGTCAGTTACTATAGAGATGATTTTTGTCCTGGAATGTGTCAGTTGTGTTTTAAAGAAATTCAAGGCAGCAAAACCTTTTTGTTTTATGATTGCTCTGTTACCTCTGGTACTAAGTTGATATTAAAATAATAAGGAATGTGCATACATATTATGAATTAAAAAAAAATTCCAGTACAAAAAAATAGTTTTAGCTTTTGTATTACCAGTGCTTTTGATCACAAAATGAGATTCCTTCAATGCTTTTTGCAGCAATGAATTCTGAATATTTATTGTTTACATTTTAAAGTGTATATAACAGCTTTAAAGAGAGCATAGAACACCCATTCTTCATTTGTTTGGACTATCGTGGCTTCTGTCAAAAATAGCAGAATTTCATAAGGAGAGATCCCTCCAGTTCCCAGAGCACCAGTAAGTTTAGTATTTTTAGAATTGCCTTGCTAGTGTGTGTACCAAAATGCATCTGTGATTGTTTCTTCCTGTTATCCCCAAGTGAAGAAATTCATTTACTGATTGTGGTAGGTGTCCTTAGGAAACAGGTTGTGTGCAGTGGTAGGTCTGGCTTTATATTCAGATTAGATGGCATTTCCATAATAAGAGGAGACCTAATTGATTTCTTCTACGTTGTTCTTTATTTTTGCTAGGATTTCCTGGCGGACAAGTACCATCCCCAATGCCTGGTCCGGTATGTGCTGTTTTCTCTTATATAATTAATCTTATGTAGCTTCTGTAGTTTTAATGTTTTTGCAGCTGCTTTCCAAAGGTTTAAGATTGTTCTGCATCAGGAGTTTCCATCTACCCTCAGAGCAATGTTGCCCTGTGTTAGAGGAAGAAATGGAGAACTAATGGACAACTCCTTCTGAAATACTGATTGCAGAGTTGGGATTTTAATTTGAATTTTTATTGTGTCGATATCTAGTTACACGTGACTCTTATTTTCAGCCTGCTGCAGTGGTTCAGTGTACCCAGGGTACAATTCAAGCTGCTCCAAACTTCGATGCTGGAAGGGATGCAGAAATTCTACGTAAAGCTATGAAGGGTTTTGGTAAGTATGCAATGGAAGCTTTAGTTGCTATTGATCTAACTTATTAATGCCATTTTGTTGTTTTCTTCAGGTTTTATATAACTGTTTCCCCGCAACAAGCTTTTCGAAAGTTACATTTTCAAAATGGTCTGGGCTACTTAGTAGATGAACTTAGTAGAAAATTTGGTGGAGTTAAATAGTAGCCTCTTATTATGTAACTATGCCCAAATGCCACAGTATAAAATGCACAGTTTTGGAGGGATATATTGCATTCTTACATGACATTGCCTTTCTCTTTCCAAGGAACTGACGAGCAGGCCATCATAAATGTTGTTGCTAACCGCTCCAATGATCAAAGGCAAAAAATCAAGGCAGCTTTCAAGACTATGTATGGCAAGGTAAGTTCACTAGTTCTTTGAACTAGGAAACAAACCCAAACTTTCAGCTACTGGTTTAATTGCCTGGTTGCATTTTAGTCCTGGGGAATGATTTGGGCATTTTTTAAATGGACTATTGGTTATACTCCTTATGCATTGGGAGACATCTAGTATTTGACATAGGGTTGTCCTGATACCTGGCAGGAGGGCTGGGGGAAGGCTGGAGGCTGTCTCTATCCCTGACCACACAAGAAGCTTCTCTAATGCTTGACAGAAAATAATCAAGCTTAAACAGCCCTTGTATTAGTCTGAAACTACTGAGTTATTTATCCATACAAACCACCACTAAAATCATCTTCTTCCCAAGAAATAAACTGAGAAATGATTGAGGATTGGATAGTAAATAAAATTCCAGGTTAATTTAATTTATTCCCTGTCATTTTTGCAACCCAAAGTGAAATTTTGTAGTTGTGACATTAATGAGGAGATAAAGGACAAGAGTTGAGCTGTCAGAGGTTTGGACTGAGTGAAGTTCTGAAATAAAACAAAGCTTTACAGGAAAACCAGCACAAAGGTAGAAAGGGAGGAATAAGTAATAAGTAAGTTCTAGTTTGAGCTTTCTTCAGTATATAATTGATATATACTTAACACTCTGCAAACCCCTTTTTGTGTTTATAACTGAACAGGATTTAATTAAAGATCTGAAGTCTGAGTTAAGTGGTAATGTGGAAGAATTGATTCTAGCCCTCTTCATGCCTAGCACGTACTATGATGCCTGGAGTTTACGTCATGCGATGAAGGTATGGTATTCCTGTAAAGGAAACAGTTTAAAACCATCTTAAAATGCTCATTTAAGAATACCTGGTCTCAGCATTGTTGAAAAATCCACTAGTGTCAAACAAATCCTGGGATTGCAGGGCTTAAATTTGTTTTCTGCAGTGTCCCCCAGTTCCAGACAATTTCTGCAGGATTTGCCAATTCAGGGCAGATGTCCATTCAGTAGAGGAGGAAAGGCTGCAGGACAGAACCTTGCTCTTTACCGCTTGGGCATAATTTTTGCTAGCACCTAGAAAGGGCCAGGGTGCTGTTAAAACCCAAACCACTGCTTAAACTAAAGGTATATGCTTTTCCTTACTAGGAACAAATATTTTTTACTGAAAGGTATTTTTGGATTATCCTTTTTTTTCCCCAAAAAAGACAATGAAAAAATAATTTCTTAAAGTCAGATGATGGATGTATCTGTTGAAATATAAAGACAGCATTTAGAGATTAGGTGAACTAGCTGATTTAAACTTTTACCTGAGTTAAACTAGTACATCCAGTTTACTGGAATATCTTGCTTGAGCTGCAGCAGCTAGCAGGTGGCTGGTAGTGGAAATGAGCAACTCAACCCATGTATGAATGCACAGCTTCTGGAAAATGTAGAGCTTAAATGAAGATCTGCCTTTAATGGCGAATAAGATTAAAAACCAACACACCACTCAACCATCTTCAAAAATTCATTATGTAAGATTACCTAGAAGTCTCACATACATCTCCTATCTCATCCTTCCCTGAACTGAGATGCTCATGCCAGTAAGATCCTCCTGTACACAGAAATCACAATTAACTTTTATTGTGGGGGGAGGGAAGCATCTATAAAAAGTTCCATATTGCAGAAGCCGCCACATTTGGACAGGGACATTTGTGTACTGACAACACAGAATTTACATGTGTACCTTTGACTTTAATGAGTATCACAAGGCTCTGCCTTCCTTCGGTAAGTTTCCAGATTAGGGTTCCCGAAGAATTTCCTTCCTAAACTATTTTCCATTTAACTTTGGCTAATGTCACTGATGTGGATGTATAGTTTTGGGGTGTTTTCTCTGAACTGGTGCAGAATGGCAAGTTTGAGGAATCATCATTCCATTTTAAGTATACAGTAGACTTAGCTCTTTCACACTGCAGGGATACTGTTCTTACAATCTAGATTGTATTAAGTTTTGAAATCCTAGATGACTGCCTAATTTCACAGTTGAAGAAAACTGCATGGTAGTGCTCTGTAGTTATGCCTTTGTTTTCTCTGCCCTACAGGGAGCGGGCACTCAGGAGAGCGTGTTGATTGAGATCCTTTGCACAAGGACAAACCAGGAAATTCGCGAAATAGTGAACTGCTATAAATCAGAATTTGGAAGGGACATTGAACAAGACATCAGATCAGACACTTCAGGACACTTTGAACGATTACTTATATCTATGTGCCAAGTGAGCTTTAATTCTTTTTTTTTAAAATAAGATAACATAAGTGTACAGTCTAATGTATTTAGTCATAATGACTTGATAAATAGCCTCTGTGTGCTTAGCAAGAGGCAGGCTTTTAAGAAATTAACCCATGGTCATTAATTTATTCCCTAAGATATGACGCTTCAGTCCTTTCTCAAGAGATACTACTTATCTACAAATCCATGATGAATTGTGTGACCTAATTTAGCAACCTCAATTAATATCAGAACTTATGTGGAAATACTATGCAAATGCAACCAAAACAGTTCCCTAAAACAGTGCTCTACACTGCTGTTAGAGCAAGATGCCTTTTATTTTTTGTGTATGTTAACAAAATAATTTGGGTGTAGCTGATTAGATAACCTCTGTGGTGTGTAGAACACCTGTGAGAATCCCTACAAACAAGTTAAGATGTGCCACAGGGCAAAACCTACCCCCAAGTTACTTCACAGCCTGCCCTTCCCTTTATGTCACCAGAATTGGGGAGGTGCTGTGTTAAACTCAGATGACCACTGGAGCTTGTTTATCCCATATCATTTACTAGAGCTCACTTTGTGTTGAAGAATAGTAACTTGCAATTACTCATATTTAGAAAGAAATATAACTAATGGCAAGTTCTCACATTTCTCTCATCAATTTGCCTGTTGCTGTTAGAATTTCTATGACACTTCTCTATCTCATTTGCTTCTACCTTTGTGAGAGTTCAGCTGTGTTCTAGATATTTGGTTAAAAGTCAAAATCCACAAGAAAGCAAACCTGAAAAAGCTCATGCTGCTAATTTTTATTTTGATAAATCCAGTAGTTTACAATAACTGACAACCACATCATTTAAATAGTATATTAACCTTTGTTGATACAACAGTATGGGAGAGAATGTATTCAGCCTTCTCAGCCAGTATGTTTAGCATTATCCATCCATGCACTGGGCAGCAAAATGCCAAAATAATCACCAAAGCACATAAAATGTAATATAAGCCCTACTGACACAAGTGTAGTAAGTGCTTTTTGAAGACATTCTTACTTGAAATAAGCAACTTCTGAACAAAATAGGAGGGAAACCTGAGATATTTCAGGTGTGCATATTCAGTAAGATAATTCATTAGTTCGTTTGGGAAGAGTCTTTGTAACTTGAAGCCTAGAAACAAACAAATCAAGGTAAGGTTACATTATTAAGTAAAATAGAGAATTAAGTACGGCACTTAATTAGAATGAGATGGTTCGTAGAGGTGAAGTTATCTGAGTCAGTGTATCTGAAGTTTAAAGCATGCTCTACAGGTAGAGTTCTGAGCCACTTTTGTATTTGTTTCCTACAAAGAATATTAAACTAAAATGAAATTTTAAGGCAATATTTCAAACTATTTCTCTTTCTGCTTCAAGCTTTGAAAATACATGCTTGGGGGTGTCTATGCACACTGCAAGCAGTTAAGGCATAGCTTTCTCTGTGAAATTTCATTTGAAATCTTTTGTCTTTGCATTAAGGGTAATCGTGATGAGAATCAAACTGTGGATTATCAAAAAGCTCAAGAAGATGCTCAGCGTCTGTACCAAGCGGGTGAAGGAAAACTTGGGACTGATGAATCTTGCTTTAATATGGTTCTGGCAAGCAGAAGTTTTCCCCAACTGAAAGCAACAGTTGAGGCATACTCCAGGGTAGGAGTTCTTCACTGATTTCAAAAGCTTGGTCAGTGTATTTTAAATTAAAGTTCCAGTTGCTACTGCATTTCATCATCCACATATCAATCTCATTTATTTGTAGATTGCTAATCGTGATTTATTAAGCAGCATTGACCGAGAATTTTCTGGAAATGTGGAACGTGGTTTGAAGACTATTGGTAAGTTATGTGTTCTTCCCTCCTCACCTTATCCTTTAGGAATCAAACCTAAATGTAACCAAAGAAAAATCCAATTCAGCACTGGCCATATGGCAAATGATCACATAATGTAGCTTCAATTATTCAAATGATTCAGTTTGCACTTGAATGAAGAAAATAAGCATCCATCATGATGAAGGCAGTTTCAAGTAAGAAACGGCCACATAGGAACTACTTGTCACTTCTCTGGGAAGGCAGGCAAGTGTACAGAACCACAGGTCACTGGTTAGTGCTTGTAGCTGTATAATCCAGATTCTGCAAAAGGGGGGGTACCAGTGTCACAGAGCTGTGACTGGGTGTGCAGCTCCTCAGCAGAGACAGCTGAGCCACCCACACAGATAACCTCAGAGCCAATGTGAACCTACTGAAGGCACAGGTCCCTTTCCACCCCCTTCCTCACCACCATCTACCCCAAAAAGCTCAGCTGTGGCTGAAGACAAGCTTAGCAAAATAGAAGATCTTGTTTTGAATTCACTTTTTCCTACTGACTTGTTGTAGTAAAGTGGTTCAACATAATTCAGCACAATTAAATGATAGTGAAAATCAGTAATAATTAGTAGTAAATCTGGAGACACCAGTCGTATCAGTGCTTATCCAAATGATAGCAATTCTGTAGCCGTAATGGATAAACCTTCCCAGAGTATATTCTACTCACGAGTTTAGCGGGAAAAATTCAGATCTGAGAATCAGGTAGAAGAATAATGTCTTGCCTCTGAGTGTGAACAATCTACCTGAAACCAGATCTGTTCTGTAACTACAAGAGTTACAGAACTAGTGGAGAACCTTCTGCATTGGTACTTTTCTTAGTGAGATTCTAGCAATGGAAAAATCAGTAAAATACCTTGTGTCCCAATACCAGCTATGCAAGGAGAAGAACTGTTTTAGAATTACCTGTTTGAGAATTAAGATTTCAGAGAGTTTTGAAAATCACTTCCAGAGGAGTTAATTGCTACTAACCATAACTTTTTGTGTGAAGGAATAACTCATTTGGTCAACTTGAAAATAAGCTTAGCTCTATAAACAGGTCCCATTATTCACACTAACAAGGATCTTCATTAAGACCAACCTCTAGCTGTCTACAGCAAAAATCCTGTGAGGTTGATCCTGCCATGTATCACTATACAGGATACATTACTGGAACTAATCCTAACAATGTATTTTATTGCAGTGCAATGTGCTTTAAATCGCCCAGCCTTTTTTGCAGAAAGACTTTATTATTCTATGAAAGGAGCTGGCACAGATGATTCTACCCTCATCAGAATTGTAGTCACTCGCAGTGAGGTAAGAAATTTTCTCTTGTGTACCAGTCATATGCAGCAGAAAGCCATCCACCCAAACCAGCTTGTCACTCAGTCCTTCTTTCACAGGTGTAAAATCATGTACTGCATGAAACTTTTATGGGGCTCACATTTACATGCATGTGTTAATTAGTTTTAAAGCCAGCTTTCATGCAGTTTAATTAACTCTGCCTAGATGGTAGTAACTGCTTGTTTTCCTTTTTAACTGTTGTTGCCTGTCTGCATAGCAAGTGAGCACCTCCAGGTGAGAAGTTTACCTGTTCAGAGTTAGGACAGCAGAATCTTAACAAAGCACGGAACAACTGCTGCACTCTGCTTTGGGAGCTGCTCCTCCATCCTTGGAGGGATGAGCTGGCTTGTCCACTGCACAGAGTTAATCATGGCACATCTCACCCTTGGCATGTTTTTTCCAGTTTGCAAGGGAAGAAATGTGGGTGACTGTCTAGGATTTAAATCATACACTGTGGTTGATTTTTCTGCTTTTTTTTTGTCTTTGCATAGATTGACCTTGTGCAAATTAAACAGATGTTCACACAGATGTATCAGAAGACATTGGCTACAATGATAGCAAGTGATACAAGCGGTGATTACCGGAAGTTGCTGCTGGCAATTGTTGGGCAATAGAAGAGGATTATCTGGTTTTTTGGTTTGTTTTTTTTTTGAAACAAACTGAAGGACATGAAACATGGTTTAAGTAGATACTAACTATCCTTGTAAAAGAATAATTTTTAAAGGCTGCATAATCAAATACGCCTTCTTGATGATTCAGTAAGCTTTTTGCACTTAAAATGCCTTAATTTACAGCACATAATATTCTTTATTGTATAATAAAAGATATATCTTGTCTATTAGACCCTAAGCCTTAGTCTTTTTGACCCAGGCAAAACCACTTCCCCTCTACTGAATTTCCTGCATGTGTCTCTGTGGGAGTCAACTGTTTCAGCCAAATGAATCTCCAGCACTCAACGAGTTTCCTGAAATACCTGAACTGCTGAGCTTACTGTAGAAGACAGACAAAGCCTGAGGCTGGGGTGTAAAGCATTTTACACCTCATCCCCTTTTAATGTGTTTCTATCATAATGTTGAAAAACATGCAAGTGCTCAGTTAAAGTCACAATACACTGACAGTTTAGGGGCCTTGGAAGAATCTGACTGTACACCCCTATAGTGGTTAGTTACCATTATGCTTAAGGCAGCAATGGAAAGGAAAAATCATCTTGAATCTGATTCTGAAGTCTCTCCTTGTAAAGTAGTGGGTTATACAGCAGTTGACCAAGCAGTGAAAAAGCATTTATTTAATGCTAACTTGTAAATCCAACCCAAAGCAGTTGTAACCTACACAATATAAATGGCTATGCGGATGTTTTCCAAGGATTTAAAGAGAACAACTTTGAACAGCACATTTGGTTTTTTTAGAAAGTGGCACTGAATCAGTCCCCAGCCATAAATTTAAGAGAACTTCAAGTCCAGCAGTAAGCAGTATGTTCCTTACAAGTAACAACTGTATTACAGGACACCCTCACACAAACAGCAAAAAACCTATTTCTAGTATCTCTCAGACAAAAATCACTAGCACTGATAGAGCAGGTTCCAACATGACAAACCTTTCACTCTGCACTGCATGAACACAGGTTTTTGCACAGCAACAGCAGATTATCAAGTATATCATACCAAAAAAGCTTATGGTATTTTACTTATATCAGTGGTCTGCAACCTAAATCTGATTTTAGACTACAAACTTTTTTTGATACTAAGAAATACATTTCAGCTGGGCCAGATAATTATTTCAAATACAAAATAGATGGAAGTTGATTTGGAGAGACTAGAAGACATTCTACTCTGGTCATCCTTAGTGCAAGTATCCACTGATATAGATATACATGTGTGTAGATAGATATCTACCTGTCAATAGCTTTCCAAGCTTGACCAAGATTCTTATAAGCTTTGGTTCTCATTTATTTGAAGTTCTTGAACAAACTTCCTTACAAGTGAAGCACCTTAATAATTAAAGCATATTTGTGCATATGCATCTTTTTGTGACCAAAAATCCCTACTACTTCGTCATGCAAAGCAGAATATTAATTAAATCTGGCTCATACATACTATCACAAGAAAATAAATAGATGAATAGGCTTCTATGTTCTATTTTATGTAAAAGTAAGACATTTACCTGTTTTATGGCAAAAATATTTTTCTTACATGCTAGCAACAAGGAATTGTTAAATGGGTAGCAAGAATTGAGTGATTCACAATGAAGTTTTAGTAAAAAATAGGCAAGGAAAGACTAAACAGATACTGTCTATCCTGCCTCTGAAAAAGCCTTAATTTTCTACCTAACTTGTTTAATAGTGCTTTCAGATTAAACAATAAAAAAAAAGGGTAGCTGTTATGAGAGTCTTCCCTCCAAAAGCATTCACACTCACAAGAGAAGAGACCTCCTTTTCTACGAGAAAAACAGCCTCAATCCCAACAATCTGGCTTTTTGCAAGGGAGACAATCTTCACAATTCAAGACATAAGACTGCAGTTTTTTCCATTTCACAATTGAATTTAAAACAGCTTTGAAAGGAAAGCTGTTTCACACTTTAATTTAGGGAGATGAAGATGTTTGTTTGCCATGTAACTGGATACAGGTAGGTTGTGAACTCAGCTGCTCTTTCCCGTTTGGCTCAGCAAATGGCAGCACATTTCCTGACAGCACAAGGCCCTGCTTGAAAATAACCCCTCAAACCTGACTCAGGTCTGTACTTGTGCTTCTGAGTTCCACCAACTCACAGCTACTCTCCTTGGGGCAGTCAGAGACCCCAGCGACCTCTGGATGTTCACTAATGGTGCCCTGCAGGTAAGCACACCACAGATGATGGTCCCACCCTTTGGCTCAGGGTAGAAGTGAGCCCAGGGCAGGGCAGGGGGCAGGGAGGCACTGACCACTCCAGCTCAAACCAGGAACCTGCCATGCCTCTCACAGCTTATGCTGCCTGTCTCCTTTGGCTGTCAAAGCCAAGCCTTCTCCCCTCCCTACCCAAGAACAGACTAAGGACATACAGGTGACTAATTTTTTATTCCCCTCCTTAAAATGCAGAAAGCATAAAACAGGTAATGCAAACTACTTACAGTTTTCTGGGAGTAAGGAAATAATTTCTTCTCCCAAACAATAAAAGAATTAGAGACAGCTCCAGACTCCACCTTACAGAAACACAGTAGCAAAAAATGAGTGCCTACTTTACAAACAAGAACACCCCCAGACACAACCTTGTTACCTGACTACTTTCCTAAAGGGTGACAGTAGAAACACAGCATAAGAAATCAGGCCAACAACTACCCAGTGTATTTTCCTTTACTGCAGACCTGCCTTTATATCTGGCAAAAACAATTACAGACAATGGATACTGCAAGGGAGTCCTTACAGCAGCAAAATAGATAACTGCAAGGGAATCCTCACAGAAGTGAACATCATTGCTGCTGGGCCCTTCTACCACACAAGTATCAGAACCAGTTCTCTCCAATTACAGTGAGGTCTTTCCACACAAATACTCTATCTGTATTTTCTTCATATACACAATTCCAGCTACTCGAAATCCACGTCACAACTAAGATCTGAGTATCAAATCAGGACTAATACTTTCTTGTGAGGTTGTGACATTTTCCACGAGCACTTACAAGGAGAAAGGTACCATCACCATGTTTGTAATAAAATTTCAGTTGTACTTCATAATAGGTTTCTGCTCTAATATGACACCATATGCAGACTGCACAGCTCAGAGGGATGAGAGTGCTTCATAAAAAAGACAAAAAACTTACCACTTTTAACTTGATCTTCTAGACTCAAACTCTGAGAAGAATTTCCAATTAGAATGCATCTGCAATAAAGGAAAATTGAATATTAAAACTCCCCTTACCAACATTGTGTCACTTATCCTAATTCTCATCCTGTTCAGCAGCTTGTCCTTAGTTTAAAAAGAATATGCCAAAAAGCTAATTCACGTGTCTGTACAGAGTACCAAAACAATTTTCTCCCTCTGCCCAAAAAGCAGCCTCAACACACTTCAGTATTCAAATGCTTAGTTCAACATATGAAATGCAACTATGCATAAGAGTCTTCCTAGAGTCCACTAACCCTGTTCTGACAAGCCAAAAGTGGATGTCTGGTTTACCACACACGAAATATTTCTGAGAGAGAACTCAAAAGCAAAAATAAAGCTGCAGGAATAAAATTTAAATTACATAATATTTACATTCAATTACTTCTCTGCAAACTAAATCTGACACTTTATATTATATTTTTGAATGGCTTAAATATTGAAGACTTTCTAAACAATTTGCAAGTTCAGATTAAACCTATGTATGCCAAATAAAACCAATACACAGTGATAGGAGCCGCAGCCCATGCACAAAATTTATTGTGTGCTACTGTTTATAAAATACTTGAATAGTTTGGAACATGCATCAAATTTCCAACTTAGGGGTATGTACAGATTGTAGTTTATGGCAAACAAAAACCAAGGAAAAAAAAAGAAAAAAAGAGATGTACTCTAGTAACATAAGTTTCAAGTCGTGTTCCAGGGGATGAGAAGGACATGTAGCAAATGTCAAAATATATAACAAAGTACACTGGCAATCAGTACAGTCCATTATTTGTGAACAAATTAGCACAGGGCTTCAATTTTTATTTTAACCAAGCAGTCCTGTAGATACCAAAATACATGCAGTCTCAAGTTTACACTTTCACTAATGCCTTAGCAGTTGAACAGAGCAATTGCTTACGCACTGCTTTGCTTAAACAAAAGGTATGTCCAATACAGGTTCAGTTTCCTTTACAGATTTAAAAATAATAAAAAGCTTGCAGCTATTCAGCCCAGTGATTATTAGCTATTTATGCAACTGTAATACTCACAATAAACTAAAAGTGCCCATAACATCTAGGTAACCTATAGATGTACATCATAGGTCTATATATTAAATATTTGCAAAATGAAAACATGCATACACAAAATACAATGCCAAGCTTTACAGACTTGATATGAATCCAAATTTACTTAAACAATGTACAAAGTTCAATTAAAAGTACCTTAAAATTAACACTTCCATATTTTTCTTACTTTTAAAATTAGTATATATAATTTTTTTTTTAAATTCAAGGTGGGGAAGTCTTGAAAAAGCTGGGCAAAAAAGTTTCTAAATTAAATATTTTTTTTAAATCTGTGTTCAAGTAATAAACATTCCTACATAGAAATCTTCTGATAAGCTGTAACTAAAAAATACAGTGAATACAATATAGAATTAGGAACATCTAAAGGAGTAAACCTGAGGTCAGCATTTTACAGAATGACCAACTGAAATGTTTTGGCATTTTTTCTGTTATTTAAGATACAGTTTTTGCAGCCTCAGATATTTTAAGACCATTCTAATCTATAATTTTAAAGACATATCATGAAACCAATGTCCATTAATAAATAGTTAGCTCTTAGGGTTGTATTTGAAAGTCTGATTTAAAAAAAACTAACAAACAAACAAACAAACAAACTACCTCTACTGAAAGAAAAATCCCATTTGTAAACTTAAAAGTGTTGACAACGTAAGCATAAGATGCTAGTCTAGGTGTGCTTTAGTGAGAACAGTCCAATCCTTTCCCCAGATCTCTTCCAAAGCTGCAGCAGCCAGTGATGGAATTTGTGTGAAAGGGTGAGGCACACGCTTCCAGGAGGTTGGGTCACTGTGTAAGAGAGGGGCTGTTGTCTCAAAAGCATGATGGTCTCCCTTCAGTGGGATCAAGTCAGATGGTTTTCCACCCCATGTTAAGTAGTCACTTCAAGTGATCCCCTTATTTTATTTGTTGTCACATCAAAAAGCAGTTATCTAGGAATTCTCAAGTAGGACATGAATGAGTAAACCAGAAGCTGATGTGGTCACTGTGCATTGTTGTTGCCAGTTCCATTGTTTCCATTGGCATTTGCTGTGTTTATAGTATTAATACCATCTTGCTGAAGAGTATCTTTTCTTGGTGGCATTCTCTCATTGATCCTATCCAAACCTTTTGCTTCTTCAAAACTGCAGATTTTATGTTGCGGAGAGAATCCTCGTATTGCTTAACAAAATGCAAATTTGATATGTCAGTAATGGAAAAATAAGTTGAAAGCATATACTTTTTCTAACAAATGATGCTTAAAAAAAGATAAAATTCAGCCAAAGAAACTTATGGCCCTGCAACTGTATTGCTAAAAGATTCTCTAACCTGCTTTCCTAAAATGCTCATGGCAATCACGATTTCATTACAAAAAGAACAAAGTATGGCAAATATTCTGCAAGTAGGAATCAAGGGGTTTAAGCCCACTTGATTGCTTCTGTGTGTCCCGGGTGGGGCCAGCTATCATTGCTATGCTTTTGCTGCCCAGCTCATTGGGCTAATCTTAACATCCCCCTTCTCTTGAGGGCAATGTCAGTAAGATCTAAGCAGCACAGCAAGTGCAGTGGAGGCAAAGCAGCAAAGGATTACAAAAGTAGTGGCAGATTTACATCCTGCACACGTACCAATGGCCTGATCCTGCAGTTTTCATGCAGGCAAAACTGCAGGATGTGGTTCACACTGTGCTAATCATGTGGATGATGGAA
Organism: Anthoscopus minutus; assembly: GCA_013399455.1. NCBI lineage: Eukaryota > Metazoa > Chordata > Aves > Passeriformes > Paridae > Anthoscopus > Anthoscopus minutus. The sequence goes on from VWYI01032221.1 coordinate 48,311, forward strand.
ATGGACACAACCACAATCACCAAGTTAGCACTGTGGTTCAATAATGGTATAATTTAAATACAGATGTATTTAAAATAAGTATAGAAAATAGGTATTATTTTTCTACTGATTATTTTGATGAATGAGGTCTGTAGTTGAATTTACACCTGAAAATGGCTGACCACATAATAAAACTGAAGTATCTGGAGATTTAAGTACAGCTTTCCACTCACAACAACAGGACCTCTTGCAGGTGTGTATGAGAACAGAATATGGCACTTGTCTATATTTTTGGAGATCTGACTTCCTTAATTCAAAAAACAAAGAATACAGTCATTAAATAGTGCGTTGCAACTAAATCTGAAAAACCCCAAAGGCAGCTCTCTCAATGGCTATGCTGTTTGTGATTCACTTCACTGGATTCTGAGCAAGAAGAAACTACAATCTCTCTGAAAAGAAACCATCTGAAGTTGAATACTGGTAACCAAATCATTTGATGGCATTTTGCTCAATACCACTAAGAGAGGATGTATGTACAACTTATTTAGCACAGAAGCATTGATAATCTATTGAATTTAATATGTCTCATAAATACTAGAAATAAATTTGAACAATATATTAAAAATATGTATTAAAAAAGTTAGGTCTTGCACTATCAGATATCACAGAAAGTTAAAAAAAATGTTCAAAGCCATTAAATATATTTTTTGAGAAAAGGCATGCATAAACAACCCTCCTTCCACATATAACATCCCTTCCCCACAATCAAACAAAACCTTCAGTTGAATGCGGAAAAAAAAAACCTACTAAACACTCCTATTTTTAAGAACTTCAAGACAACATCACATATCACAACATGCTATTATACAAAAACCTACAGCATATTCTGTAAAAAAAACAACAAAAGGAGACCAAAACCCCCCAAAATTTCCCTAATATAATAATCATCATCCTAAAGCCAGAAATGAATGTTACATGTAAAATAGATGAATCAATGCAGTTGATTCATCTCTGCTTGTGCAAGTTGAAAATAAAACACACCCACACAGAGTACTTTTGAATTCCCTCCCAGACACCACAGATCTCTGCCAAGGGCAAAGACTCTGATCATACCTTTTTCAGCCTCAATTGCCTCTACAGTGGCTGTACAGAAGTGAGCAGATGCATGCAAAATGAATGAGAAAGATGAAGAGTGTAATATCGCATAGCAGAAAAGGCAATGATCATTTTAATATAGTATGCTACGCCAGATTAGATTACAATCAGTTAAAATGTAAATTAAAATTAAGTTTTTGGGGGATTGTTTTTAAGTCTAAGTGAAACTTTTCCTAATTTTTAACTAATAGAGTTTATCAACTAAAAGCCTGTAACACTAATGAACTGATGTTGTTAACGATACATTTCTGTAATTTTTTGTTGTGATTTTTGTTTTGGTTTTTTTTTTTAAATAGCAACAGAAAACTTCAACTGATGCTAAAGTCATGGCATGGTTTAAAAAAATACTAAAAATCTATTTGAGACTATTTCTGAAGATGAAAATGCATTAGTGAGCTTCATTAAATTACCAGAAAGGACACTATAAAAATTACACTACCAGCATTCTAATAGTAATAAACAATTATTTTTCTCTTTTTAGCTCCCTGAAGTATAACTAGTACTTAATTTTCTCACAATATTTTAATCTAAAATGGGCATCTCTGAGAACTAAATTGTGAAATTTAAGCCAAAGAAGACAAATCTAGAAAGTCATATTTAAAAAGTCTTGTAAAGTGTTTAGTTAAATCAACAACAAAGTCTACAGCACAAAGAGGTCTGGATTTAACATAGTCTTAGTGGGTGAATTAATGTGAATATGAAGAACATATAGCTCACTAGCTGTTTTTCTAACTAAATAACTATGACAACTGCTTTAATTTCTTATGTGTAAAATCTTTCCTTATAGTTTTAGCTCTAGATGGCAAAGCTTTAACATAAAGTTATTATTACTACAACCTGAACTGCAGCTAACTCAATCATGGTAACAACTTTTTACCTCCTCTACTATTTGCCATGACTCTAATATCAAAATTTCAGAAATACTGACAAAAAATAGCTTAAATAGTGGTAAACCTACTTGTGTAGTGCTTCATACATACTGTTAACAACAAAAATCATGGCAGAGTATTCAAGCAAGTGCTGGGGCAAATAGCTCTATAAGAAAATAGGGCATTAGATGAGAATAGAATTCTTTAAAGAGATATAATTTTATTACCTCCTATTTCCTATCCAACAAAACCAATCACCTACACTATGCCTACACTATGTTATGTATGGATTGCCCACACTGTTTTAAGCTCACTGTTGCATAAGATTCTAATTTTCACTGAGCTAGTCTAAAAAAATCGGATATTTGCATTAAGTATCCAATAAATAATATTTTCTTTCATAAAATAATACAAAATACTTAAGGAAAATGCAGAAATTTGAATTTAATACACAGCACTTTCCATGGAACAAAAAACGAAAAAAATGTCGAAACATTTTTAAATCTACAGAGACAAGGGCAATTCCAGAATTAAATCAAAAAGCCACTTGAATGGATGGTTATTTATATGTTTATCTTAAGGGAAAGAAACTCTCTATTTCTAAAAATAAATTACTTTAAGAATTGTTTTAGAAAGTCATCAAATACATACTATCAAACTATAATCAATTTGCCATACAAATATGAAACTATGCAAAAAAACCACCTCTTTCCACCATTTCCTGTTACCTGTGGAGTCTTTGTTTTCAATCTTTTCCTGAAAAGATCACGAATACTGATTTATCTCTGCAATTTATGTAGCTTGGTCATGAATACAAATTTCAAAATTTACTCCTAGTTCACACTACTTGAAGTACTACTATTCCAAAAAGACCTTGGAATATTCATCATAGTTAAGTAAAAGATAATTTTCAACTTGACATAAAAGAACAAACTGACTGGAAAATATAAGCACGTAAAAAACCTGTAGAGATTCAATTTGGAAAATAATTTTGTTGGATTCTTTTTTGCAGGTATCTCTAAATTAAAACTTTATTCTTTGTAGACTTTGATAAACCTCACATAAATACTGGATCATATTAACAGGCAATTCTGAAGTCTTTGCTCTGAAAATTCTCAATTGAGAGCTGATTTTAAGCAACAGGTTTCAATGGCATTTCCATTCTTAATTTCACCTCTCCCTTTGTTTCACTTAATGGATGGATGTGATAGAAAAATCCTTGCCACTTTTCAACATAAATACAGAACCTTAACTGTTTTTGACTAATAGCAGGGGCAGTAATTCAACTGATGTCCATGGAAGTAGTTACCATTTTTTATTTAGACTTGTGTTTAGTATGTTGCTGAATAAAGTTCTAGGTGTTTTGTCAGTTTCTAGCAGATGTTGACTTAATTTGGAAGCTAATTTTATTGAATTCAATTCACAAAATAAGTCACTAGGAAATGTTATTTTAAGTAACAGTACTTAATATTATCTTTATTATTTCAGCTACTATAAGGCAAGCAAGAAAAATATTAAAAACCAAATTTACATGGAAAAAAAATTTGAAAATATACAGACCATGATTTCCCAAAGTCTTTTTTTATCCTCACACATTAAAGCTATCCAAAAGTAAGCTATGATTAATTTTTTAAAAATATACCCATATATTAATGAAAAAAAAATCATACATTGACATCTCCCATAGGATGTAGGCTTGCATTTTTTTCCAGAATTATGCTTTTGAACAGAGTTGTCTTTGTTTAAGCCCTTCACTGCAGTCTGCATTTGCCATTCCCCCCTGGGCTGCTCTATGCTGCACTGAGGATCTGTCCTGGTGCTGCTCAGCGGGATGGCAAAGCCACAGGGCAAAGTCAGCAGGCACCACAGCTCCAAGGAGAAGGAGGAGAAGGGCCAGCAACTCATAAATACAGCAGCTGGGCTCAACAAAATACTGACAGAACAGTGGCATTTGCTAAGACCCAGTATGAAAAATGTTACTGACATTACGAGCCATAATAGGTAGATATGCAAAAATTGCATGTATGTGTATATGTATTTGCCCTGAGAAAATAATTTCAGCCCAGCTCTCTAGAGAAATGTAGATATACACTCCAAGTTCTTATAACTTTCAAAGCTGCTCAAAGATTTAACAGCAACCAGTGTGCCATTGAAAAATGAGCATTTTTAGGACTGAATACTGGGAGCACTGGTCAAATCTATTTATTTTTAAGCCAACAAAAGAACAGAATAACAAAAATTACTTCAATTAATATTATGTCCTTTTATTTTTGCAAGCCTAGATAAGTTTAAATTATTGATAATATACTGATCAACACAGTACAAAATATTTCAATGAGTAATTAACTATTTGTAGTAAGAAATCCTACTATACTATCAATGACTGTTTTTATCAAGAATATAAATTATCTTTTACTACAATGGTTTAGAAAATGGTCAGTTAGTGAAGTTTTATTTTATTTTTGCTTTACTGCTACCTTTGTAATTGAGCATTATAATTTGAAAACTACTCTTTTAAGACTGAAACAGTAATGTGCATATCAGTAAAAAGAAGTTACTTCAGTTTAAGAACTAAGAGTTGGCATGATTTATTTGGAACAGTCAACATGACTAAAACAAATGAGGTATATTAATGTAGTGCATCCAGGAATATTGCCATCAAAAATTCTAGTCAAGAAAAAACCCACACCCACAAAAATATAGAATGGATTTTGCATATTTTCCAAATGTCCCACATTTCTGGTAAGAGCAGAAATCATATGCTTTATGTAAAAAAAATTTTCTAGTCAGTTTGATCCTCTCTGGTATTCGTAATGCAACATGGATAAAAATTTGTTAAATGAGTGAGAGGAATGCAGGCTCATTTTTTAAGCATAATAAAATTTCTTATTAAACAATGACAATTGAAGCTAGAACATATGCTTTTGGAATAGTTGAATGGATTAGGAAACATACACCATTTCTTGTTATAGACATTCACAAAACAATCACATACATACACTGGACATATAAACTTACTTGTAGACATTATATGTCCACTGAAAAATGATTTAAAATGTGACATTTGTGTTTCAAAGCTATTAAAAACCAGCTTTGATAGCTTAATAGAAAATGTAGTGAAAGGCTTTCAAAAAACTACATAGAAAATATCAGGAATTCAAATAAACAGTCTGAATCATTAAATGAGAAAAGCAGCTACTCTTGGAAAATAGATTGTGTAAAAAGTGGTATTCACATACCACAATCTTTCAACAATCATAAAATTCAGTGTTCCCATACTAAAGTTTTATACTTCCTAGTAAAGCCTGAAGGTGGCCAATAAAAAGTCTTTAAATATGTTAAGAGTGCTGCTGATATGAAGTCCATTTTCAGACTGGTGTTTTTCAGTTATTCACCACTGTGAATAGAATCCATGGACTTCATGCTTTTAATACACTTGGTACAAGCTCATAGTATCCTCCCTAATCCTAGTTAATCATTATGGGCCTTGGGAAAAATATGATCCAATGATTCAACAAACTAAAAAAATATTCAATGAGCCAGATTACAGGTATATTGTAGAGTTCTTTTTATTTTCATGCAAAAAAATATATATGCACACTTAATAACACCCTTTTATTTTGATTTATTTACAAGTTTTAAATTCAATCCCTTTATTCTCAACTGATTTTATAACAAATGATTGAATATTTTTCAAGTACATTATTGTTCAAAATGCACAGACAATGTGCAGCAGCAAATGCAGCAAACCTCAAAAACAAGGTGCTACAACATTGCTTCTACATCAAGAGACAGACAAGTGTCTGGGATAGTGGTTTTAATTTTAACACTTATACAGACATACATCTATACCTAGAGAGAGACAGACAGATCTAAGAAAGCAGCTACATCTGCAGAGGAAGGAAACAGCATGTTACAAGGACAATTCAGGGAGGTCAATTATACATAGAACATTTGACAAACAACATAGAGAACAAACTTTGGCATTAATTACCAGGGTACAAAACATAGCACATTCCAATCTGTCAATGGAGTGTAATATGGAACTATGCAGTCTGTAGCTGTTTGTTAATATTAATTATCAACAAGTATTTGGCATTGTCAATGAAAGTACTAACACAGCTATAATAAAACCATATTAATGGAGAGCACACAGGTAATGATGCAAAATTACACTGCCATTTTTGTATCTGTAATGATTAAAAGCCTCAATACAAGATCTATAAGGTCACCCCACCTGAAAAACTGTGAACTAGGGAAGCTCAGAGTCTGAAAAACATAGTCTGACACTGCTGAACTAATTGGCTTTTAGTTTTATACCCTGGTTAAGTATCCATCTCACATTGCCTGATTAACACATAACACTATGCTTGTATCAGCCGCTAAGACAAGAACTGAAAAGCATAAGAAATTCCCTGCATGCATTATGCGTGGTGTTAGCAAAAGAGTGAGATGTGCCCCAGTCCATCTGAGGCACAGCAAGTTGCATAACATCATTACCACTTTGCAGGGTCTGTCGTCCTCCAGCCAACACTCCACTAGGTAACATTCCAGTGGGAGTCAAACCCTTGAGTGTCAGCACACTTTCACTCTCCTCCCTGTGTCAAAAAAAAACAGTAACAAAACCTTAAATATCTGTGCATGAAAACTTGCATTGAAGTAAAATAATGGATGGGGAAAGGGACAGCCTAATTTTGCCGTGTTTTAGGCATGTCAAGACTGAATGTAAATACAAATTCCAACAAGTTAAAAGGCGAAATAATTCTATTCCATACCAGTCCTTCCTCTGCCTAGGAGTTATAATTCTGAGCAGTTATTCACATGTAGGTTCATTAGCTTTGAAATGAGCACTGCATGCCTCATGAGGTACTGAAAATATCTCACTACCATAAAACAACTCCCAATTTTGTTTTAAATGTCTCTTTGGGAAATAACAAATTTAAAATTCATCCCTATTTGAAAAATTATGTTCTGTGGAAAACCAGACATTTTGGTTAAATAGGATGATAAAATCTCTGTATTTAAAGAAGATGAGGTATTTTTTAAATAGCTAAAAAGAAACAACCAAAACTGGGAAACAAAACCCCTCTACTCCTCAAGTTCCTGGTCTGTCAGAAATTTTCAGTCAGTCCTGACCTCCTCCATTACATCTTTGATTTCACTTTCTAACTGTTATTGCCTTTCCAACATTCTTACTTAACGGCTGGACAAACAACATGTAAACTAAAGATCATGTTCTCTAATTTCTTGAAACATGTCACAAAAATAACTAGAAAATATTCTTTAACCAAAAATTCCAACATCAACAGGGTGCACCAATATGCCAAACAAGATTCTAATGCACAGTGGTCTCCCTGAAAAATCTTTGGCATTCATTATCCTGAGACAGAGATATTTACCTTGCATATATAACAGGGGTTTAGGAATGTAGAAATCATGCAAGTACCTGAGAACAGAGAAGACTCTTGCCATCTTGCCAATTGCACGAATTTTGTTTCTGATTATTTCTTTCCGTGCGGCAGCTGTACCTACTTTCAATAGAAGAAGAAAAGAGTCTCAAGCTCATAAGGATTTAGAAGCTCCTCATTTGAAAGTGCATCAAATTTAACACAACTGTTTAAGTTCAGTACTCTTCACAGGAGCTCATTACCCAAACACTTAAGGGCACAGTGTTATCAAATTAGAGCTTCAGAATGCCAGCAAAACCACCATCACCTCTGTGTCCACAAAACACACACAAAAAAGTTTAGATTGTTCACAATGATTTCTTAAACCTAGTAAGCATCTGAACTATCACCACCACAGTGTACTATCATAACTCATTTGCCTAGATTTCACACTTTAAATTCTTAGTACTGACATGTGTGTATATCAAGATGTAGGCAAGCAGCCCAATATAGAAGCCAAAGAGATACTAAAGCCACAAAAAATAAAGATTTTCTAATTGCTACACATCTGTTCAAAATAAAACAGTGGTTTCCTTGTTTTTATGTCCGCTACCCAAAACACAAGTCCATGAAGACCCCTCAGAAAATAAACAAGCAAAAAACTGCAGTGGTACCTTTCTTACCACTTAACTCTGTGTTCCATGTCACCTTAGATTTGCATCATTGGCAGAAATTACAAATATCAAAGATCTGGAGTAAATACTGCACATTCTACAGGGCAAAGTGATACCACTTGTGACAGACAGAAGTGAAGACAAAAGTCTGAAAGGAGGCTTGTGATTGGAAAGGAGAGCCACCTTTGCCTGCCTTGACATAAAAACGGAAACACCCTTCTCCAACACTAAGTGCTGCTGGTTTGTTCCGATGTATAAAATTCATCCTTCCCCTCATCTTATTTTCCCATCGCCAACTCAATTTCATTGAAACAGTAGAGGCAGATGAGGATGTATCAAAACCAAAATCCTTGCTTCTCCTCTGCCATTGGGGAAGGAGGGCAATAATCACACCAAGAGTAACTCAGTCATACTGTGAATTGAACCACAGGAGACCAAGAGTGAACAAGCTCAGACAGATCTATTAGGTATTCCTGAACTTCCATGTACAGTGTTCTTCAGACTTGGGAGAAAGGTACACAATAAGAAGTTGCCAACTAAATTGCAAGAATGTACAAGAGAGGACTATAGAAGTGGGCAGAAGAAGAGCTGTATGTTCAAAATTCGCCTACTTGCAAAAACGGAGCTGTGGAAGAAGCTGTTTTCCATCCTTGCTTACTAGCAGGGGGCTTCCCCATGAGGGTACAGACACTCAGGCACAACAGCCAGAGCTGAAAGCCACAAGGCCTTCTGTGGCAAAAGAGTGGGCAGACCTTCCACCCTGAACACCAAACCAAATAAAATACAAAAGATAAAGCATGTAAGGACAAACAACAAAACCACCACCACACAAGACAGTAAAGTTGCAATGACCAAGAAAAAACAGGGACAAGAGACAACATTTTTAAGAACACAATGACAAAATCTTGGGGTATGACAAATACCTGCCAGTCCACATAAACAAAACATAAACAAAATGAAAAGGCCAGGAAGTGCTGAGTAAGGTTATTTTTTAGAAAAAGTTACAATTTCAACAGATATCAAATTAAAAAAGTGACAAAACAGGTGGCTCTAGAAAAACTTGGAAAAGGATAGTATGAAAAACTCAATTTTTAATGAAAATAATTTCCTTGAAATCTTAACTTCTACTTTTTAAAATTCTAGAATTTTTTGCTTTCCCTCTTTGAATTCTACTAAATAGCCACTTGATAATCTAGAATAAGGAGAGTCTTTTAGAGTTTGAAAAGGTCAGGGCTAAGGGGGAAATAAAATATTCCTCTTTAAGTTCCTCAATTTTCCTTCTACCTACATCAATTTGCAGGCTTCACTGATGCCAAGCTGTAACGTGCCAACTGGAAAGACTTCAGGTAGCGCTAATCCCTATGCTTTAAAATGAGGAAGGTTGCTTTGGAGTGTTTGGTTTGTTTGAGGGGGTTTTGTTTGCTTGCTGGGATTTTGTTTTAAGATGATCTCTCATTGTCCTGGCCCTCCAGATGCAACACAGCCGAGGCAAGAACCAAATTCATTACTTCTCCAAATTCATTACTCAGGCTGCAGCACTGCACTATTGCGGCCATTGAATCCTGGTTACTTTGAGAATGGCATCTGCTTGCATAAGAATGTCTTGATTACACCCTAAATTATAGGAGATAGAACTTTCCCATTTCCCATTCCCAATACCTGCACAAGAAACAAATTCTGAAATGCTGACATGCCTAAAACATAACTTCTGGAAACATGTCTATAATCTAATGTATTAGTAATAATCTAATGCATAAGTATTAGAAATATTCTCTGGAACCAACAAGTTTATACAGAGAGAAAAATTATTATTAGGCAAGTAGTAGCCAGAAGAGTTTCTCTGTATGGAACTATCTACCCTGTGATTTCTGAAAAACAAGCGACAGACTACGAATTTAAGTTTGCATCCAGCCATCTTCAAAATAGCACAGAGAATCAAAAAGTACTTCTTTTGACATCTCAGTTAAGAAGACTAAATGTACTACACAAACCAGGTTTTAGATCACTTTATAAACACATTCCATGCACAACCTTAAAAAAACAGCTCATGAGGAAAGTATTAAAGATCAAGACAGACAACTGAAAGCTCCCTACACATGCAGGACCAAAGATAAAATTCTAGAAACAGGTAAAAGAATGGAATTCTACAAAAAAAGGAATGAAGAAAGGAGGAAAAAAATTCATGCACAGAAAGACAGATGTCTTGAAGTATGACTTCTGATAACAAAATACACAAGTCTTTTCAAAATCCCCATGAAAATAGTTAATAATCATAAAAAACTATATAATAACTCTCAGTAGAAAGGTATTTTCTCATTAATACTTTATACTGCCAGGTTCTGTGAAGTCATATTTCAAAACATTCCTACTCTGTCTGGTCTGTACCTTTTTTATTGCCATATATGAGTCGCTCTTCAGATGGAGAGTCCAGAAAAAAAGGAAGTGAATGATGGAGAAAAAGGTGAGTGAGACAAAAAATAAAAAAGATATTTAACTTGGCAGTGGTAATAAGGAAGGAATGGAGAAGAAATGTGAAAAAAATAAAATGGAAAATTGCAACACTTGAAAATGCATTAATTGAACAAGAAGTGGAATTGTTGAGAATATTTAAAATTTGACAAATAACAAGTGAAAGCTTGAAAGTCAACAGTTTAAAAAAAAAAATCCAACCACATAGAAAGATAAAGCATAGACAGTACCTAGGTGGCATAAGAGATGAATCAAGCAAAGAAATTTTTAAAGGAGACAAAAGAATAAAATAATTCAAAATACGAAACTACAGACAGGGCATATGCAATCAACTCACAACTGCAACTACACTGGAAAACATAAATCCTAATGCTTCAGAATATCACCTAACCCTACTTGTTATGTTCAGCTTCGTAGATTTACTTGAATAAAAACCAGGCATTGACTGTTGGCAGGATCACTTTTGAGACCTCTTCTGTGTTTTCACATTTTTGGCAATCATCTAAATAGCAGCAAAGTAGAAGTGGCTCAGAACCACTGCACTCTAATGGAAAACATACAGCTGCTTAGCACAACACTATTCTGCTACCAAATCTGAACACAGTAGTTATCAAATGCTAAGAAAGGGGTTGTGTCTCTAATGTCTTTATAAATTATTCTTTCATGTTGCTCAAATGCTGCTGAAAGTTTTCATCCTCCTCCCTCATCAACAACAATTCATCATATCAGTTCTGTTATTGGATGAAATGAAGCAAGTGTGAAAAATGTTTAGGTGTGACATTAAACACTTCTGTAAAAAGCCCAACAAAACAAAGTGTGATATGCTAAGTCTTCATGTCAAATGTTGCTTCTTAATCATCATGCTACAAACTGCTCTTAACAATCTACTGTATCACAGTTTAAGAGACAAGATGTTATAATTCATTACATGAATACACAATATCATGCACATATACAAGTTTTCCTTTAAACTTGAATGCAGACTTAAACTTGCATTTCAGACTTCATTTATAGTACTTTGCCATAAAAATATTGTATCTGATGTTCTCCTACATCAACTGTTATCGAAGTGCAATCATTATGAAATTTAGTGTATTATAATACATTTATTTTAAATAGTAGCAAAGTAAATTAGCATGTTTCAAATTTTAAGTGCCAAGATATTTGGAGAATTTCCCACTAAAAGTATATGCATTGCAGATATGAGTATTTACAAAAAGCTTGTTTTAAATGAAAATCACATATGAGAATTTGCAAAGGTTACTATTAAAGCCTCTTGATCACAAACCCAAATGCAATTCCCTTCTCTGCTCCACCAAAAGCATTGTTTTCTACACAAAAATTTGAAGGCAGTTTCGTTCAAATGCCAGGCAATATTACACCAGTCTAAGTTAACTATTGTTTACAAGTTATTATCATTAGGAAGATTTACATATCTTAAAGTAAACCCTACCGTCAAATTGATCTTCTCCCTCTGTCATCAGCTCATCATCAGAGCAAATGCTCAAAACATTCACCAACATTTCTGTTACTGTATAGGAAAAAAATAAACCTTAATTCATTCTGTGTGGAATTTAAAATATTTCCATGCACACAAGATATAGCTAGTCACCAGCAATTGGAGTGAATTAACTGTTCACACCACAGCCATTGCTCAGTAACCTCATTTCAAAGTAAACGTTTTTCTTGATGTGAGCTGTCACAGAATTAAAAAAGCTCAGGAAAATAAGCAGCTGTAAGTTATGTGACTGAACAATCAAACAACATGAAGAACATTCCTCTCTTACAATAAGTTCTTTTAGGTAAGAACACTTTTCTGGTAAATCAGTAGTTTTAGGTTAAAAGTCAAGTACTTGAACTAGATTATATGTAAACTGTACTTAATTATGAAAAATTTTGACTGCTCAAATTCAGGCTTGAATTGAAAAAGCTATTCTACTCTTGACACCTGCAGGCATATAGGCAGAAGTACTCAAGCAGAAAAATATTAGAATATAAATATGAGAGTTTGTTTTTTCAAACTCCCCTTAAATACATCAATAGTGGATACAAGCCTTTTGAGACAAGTTTGTACATTTTTTTATCTCCAGGAATATTTTTGTTCTGCTACTCAATCTTTCCAACATATACCAGACTCTTTCTTAAAATATTCAAAACTTCCTCTACATAGAGTAGATTTCTACTCAGAAATCTATCCAAAAGGCAATTGATTAAAAACCCTGTAAATTGCTGCCTACATTTATTAATGACTAAATCATACAACCCCTGTGTCATCTGCTATGGTTGTATTCTTCATTCTTGGGCAAAAGTTACTTTCTGCTGTAAATGAAAAACCCAACCAAATTATTATGATTTAGACCTGATCAATGCAGACCAGACAATATTGACACTAAATCCTTCATCAAAAGTGGAAGCATGCATTTGTCCAAAGGCAAAGCTACCTACAAAGGCCATGACTCCAGCAGTCTGAAGCACTGAGCAGGGCAATGAAACACTCAAAAACTTAAATAAGCTGCTGGACGTCATTACCAGCAACACAACAAAAGCAATATACACAATATCAACCCTTTGCTGTTGAAAACATTATCTACTGCATCAGCAGGCAAGAGAGATATATAAACAAAATCTTCCTTCAAATGTCAGGTCCCTTCATCTAAACATCAAAAAATTTGTTGAGCTGATTAACCACAGTAAGAAGTGCCAAACTATTTGCATTTATCTGTTTACTAAATACAACATAATCAGACTCCTAGGTTTTTATATCCTTAACAGAAAACACCCTAAA
>VWYI01032224.1:8513-36152 GCA_013399455.1 Anthoscopus minutus
TTTCCTTTCCTTTCCTTTCCTTTCCTTTCCTTTCCTTCTTTCCTCTTCTTTCCTCTTCTTTCCTCTTTTCTCTCTTCTCTCTTCTCTCTTCTTTTTTTCCCTTTCTTTTTTCTTTTTTCTTTTTTCTTTTTTCTTTTTTCTTTTTTCTTTTTTCTTTTTTCTTTTTTATTTTTTATTTTTTATTTTTTATTTTTACTTTTTTCTTTTCCTTTCCTCTTCTCTTTTCCTTTTTTATTTTTCTTTCCCTTTTTATTTTCTTTTTCCTTTATTTATCTTTTCCTTTCCCTTTTTCTCTCTCTCATTCTTTTTGTCTTATTTTTCCTTTCTTTTTGCTATTTCACCCTTTTTTTTCTTTTCTGCTTCTTGAATTTTTCCACTTTCTTTCTTTTTCCTTCATACCTGTGCGCACACAGAGACAAATCTAAACCCAATGGCAATCAAAGGGAGCTTTTTAAATGACTTTTTGGATCAGGCCTCGAGTTCTCTGCAGGGTGCAAGAATGGGAGCAGGCAGGATTTACATTTCATGGCTTTTAAAGAATCTGAAGTACGGGGAACAGCGTTTGCCGAGTCTGAGTTTCACAAGTCTGTGTGGATGTGCCTTGGAATGTGTATATGATTAAGCTTAAAGCCCTCTTCTATAAGAAAGCAGGCAGATTCTCTTTCCTGCAGCCTGAGCCCTGCTTCTCCAATTTTAAAACAAAACTGCTAGCCAAGGCCTTGGCAGTGGGATGTCACTGCTGAAGGGGATGGAATCGGGGTGTTGGTGCTGTCTTCTATAAGCTGAGGTGTCTCCACTGCAAACAGCCCCTGTTCCCTCAAGCACTGAGAGCCATGACAATTAAAATGAGCCCAACATTGAACAAAACAAGACCTAGTATTTTTTTTTCCTTTCCCACCCCTTCCCCTGAACTTAACTGCTTCCAAACTCCCTGATGAAAGCATTTTAATATGTAGGAAGAGCTGCTGGAGTCTGCAAGGCAATTCAGTGTTCTGTGGTGTGGGATGAACAGATTTTCCTTTCCGTAGGGTTTCCTCCTGCAAAGTCATTGTAGAGGAGGGAATACTGTAAGATTAAATCTGGTTAAAATACTATATTCATGTCACACCAGATACAGTCTCCAGACTGTGCACAGTCTTTCAGCTTCCTTTATTGTGAAATCCTTTTAAAATAGCACAGTATAGTGTAGAGAACTTATTGAAGTATAACTGTCTTACACCAGCTCTGTCAGATAAAATGAAGGAAAGTGATCAGGCTTCTTAAATTAATAAATCTGCTTAGTGTCTCTGGTTGCCTTCACGCTCTCTTACTGTCTTTGACTCTTTCCTTATTAAATAAACTGATAGTTTAATAAAGCTGCTGAGTGAAGCAATGCACCTTGTCGGTGGAAGAGGGTTGGTGCCTGCTGTTCCAGGTCTGCTGTGCTGGGCATGGGTGTGGGTTTAAGGCAGGAATGGCCACAGCAAAGACTAAAAGCAGTCTGACCACATCAGTTTCTAGATGCTCCTCAGGTGTGAGTCTTGAGTATCTGTTCCTCTCAGCCCCCTGCATTAATAACAGGATGAATTAAGAGATTGGCATGAAAGGAAAGGTCGTCCTGAGGAAAATGACACCAAAGGTCCACTGGAGTCATTTGCTTTTAGAGATCCCGGGCCAGGTGCCAAGTATTGCATTTATGGAAGCACCGTCCCTTTTCTCAAAAAAAAGAAAGCCCCAAAAAATCCAAACTCCAAACCTGAAAGAAAACAAAACAAAACAAAAAGGCAACATCTCTTTCAGTGGCATGTGGAGTCCTTTCAAAGAGGGGGTTCTTTCAAGTGGGTACCTTTGGGTGGGATGCAGGACAGGGATCGTTCAGCTGGCTCTAAACGTGCCGCCCTCTTTTGTTTTCAGACTGCAGAGCTAATCTGGAGTTAAAATGCTATAGTTTTGTCTTGCCTTTTTTTTTTCATTCAAGTCGATCAGGCTTGTGGTTTATTCTTTCCCTGATTATGCTCCACAGTTACAATAAATGCATGGAGCTCAGGCATTCCTGCAGGCTCTTCATAGGAAATATATGTGTATGCCTGTGCGTGCACACTCAGGGAGAGAAAGTTGATTATAAGGGACACAACAAAATATCCATATTTAAGAAATGTGGATTGACTCACTGACTTATCTCACTTATTGTACAAAGATTCACTCTATGTTGATTTTTCTTTTTAATTAGATTTTAAATATATGTTGACAGGATGAATTTGTACAGTGTGAGTAATTGTAGAGGGAAATGACAGCTCTGCTTTTGTTATTAAACTACTGTCTTGAAAATAATGGAGTGTGTGCAAAAATTGATTATTATTTTGCCAATTACATTAGTGCAGCTAATAACAATCATTAAGAAAGAAACACTGAAAGGTACACACTTTCAGATCTTAGAAACTGAAAAATATGTGTTTTTAAGGTAATTTGCCAGTAAGAATCTCCTGTTATTAATGTGAAGTAAATACTAGATGTGTGAGCTAGAAATGTTTCACTTCAAACTGTGTTCATTTCTTCTTCACTCAGAGGTAATAAACAGTACAAGAGACTTTCTAAATTTAATTTAGGATTTGCATATAAAAGGTCCTGTTCTGTACCATAGTGGCACAACAGACAGGCTTTACGACGTTAAATATTCCTTTTAATAATAGTTTATTTTAATATATTTACTAAATTAGGTACCCGAGAGAATCATCTACAACGGTGATGTGAAAATCCCTGTTACCTGAGATCAAAAATAAAAGGTATGTTTTCCTTTTCATTAGCAATTTGCCGTATTTCAGCAGGGGTGGCAATTTCACTGCTTTGTTTTCTGCTGCTAAGATGGTGCTTTTTGCTCAGCCCCGGGGAGCTGGTGTCAGGCTGTGGTGCAGTTTCCTGGGCTTTTGGGTGAGGATTGATTTCAGGGCCTACAAGAACCACTTGCAATGATGGAGCTTTGTACTTTTGTCAGCCAGGCAGCTCTCCCGTGTCCCACACCTCATATATAATCCTTTGCAAATGTTTTCTTTCTTTTTCTTCAAATGCTAGCGTTCAGACATGAGCTACAGGGATTAAGGATGGGTCTTCTGAAGATCTCCCTCAGATCTTGATGAAAATCATGAGTCTGTTAGATGACTTCAGTACTTACAAATTACAATAGAGTTTAATTCACAGCACTGCTTTCCTCTGGAAATTCATATTCATTCAATCTGTCAACATTGACTAAAAAATATGCTGCTAATGAAAATGTGGGAATTAAAACTTTCAATTCCTTCCCCTGCTAGACTTAAACAAGCACTTTATTTTTTTTTTTCTGTGGAATCTGACTTTTATTGACCTTGACTATAAAAATACTAAGTGGGTTAAATGAGCACCAAGGTTGCAATGACAGATTCCTGTGTGAATTTTTTTATGAAACTTCCTATTTTAGTTAAGAACACAGCCTGCCGTACAGCCTGCCACACTTTGATCAATGGTTAAGTGCTGTTAGAAACAGCTGAATTTTATTAGCTCATGCAATTAAGCTTGTTTAAATAATAGATTTATTTTTTATCTTTTAAAAGAAACATAAAAAAACCAAATTAAAATAATAGACTTATTTGTTAATTTTGAAAATAAATTTAAGTAACAGATTTATTATTTAAAATTTAAGTGAAGATGGGGAGGATGTAAATGCTGCTCTAGCCTGTACCTTAAATGGAACTTAGAAGAGTTTTTGATGGTATATGGGCTGTAGAAATAGGTTTCTCAAGGAGTACTACAGGACCTTTATTTTAAGCCTGATGCTCTTCTTACTTCCCTGAGGAGCACCCTGGATAGGGTTTTGCCTGCGTAGCATCTTTTTTTTCTGTTTTTCACCACTGTAAATGAGAGGGAAACTAGACCACTTGGGGTTTTTTTGTGAAAACTTAGAGTGCAATATGCTTTTTTCCAAGAATAGAGCCAAGTTGCTATCAGCTGAAGTAAATACATGAAAAATGTATTTTAATTGCAAAGGTGCAGCACATGTTTCATCAACTTGCACCTAGGGAAACATTTCTAATTTCAATAACCCCATATGAAAATCTGCCATGCTTCCTATAATTCATATAGGAGACTATTATATTTATTTAAATTAGTGATATTTATTCTTTTTATCCATATAATAAAAAAGGAAATCTTTTTCGCTTATTGACACTTGTGATCTTAATACTTGCTTAGCCTGCTGTTCTCTGGGACAATTCTTTGTGTCTTCCTTCAGTATTTTGTGGTTATATTTTCGCATATTATAGACAAAAAAACCAACAAAACAACCACCAGCAAAATGTGTTAGTTTTAAGCAAATAGATCTTGGGTCTTGGAAGAGTTAACAAACTTTTACAGCAAGGTTCAGGCAGTTCTGACCCCTATGGTAATATTTCATCTAAGGTTACTGTTGGGAGAGAAATCAAATTTCAGCTGTGAACATGATTGACAGGTGAAAGCAAGAGAGAGAAAGACATCTGGTCAGATGGGGAATTTGGGCAGGAGAAGGACAATTCAGGGAAGTGTCTCTGTGATATTAGGAATAATAAGCTTAGATATGAAAACTCCGATCCTTCACGCTGTCTGGAGGAGAGCTCACTTGATATTCATGGAGGGGGTTTGGTTGGGGGAATTTAAGACTGTACATTTATAGTAGTGGACAGTAGTCTCCATGGTCTGACTTACTAACTTGGCTCCTTTGAAGGAATTATGTTATTTCTGGCAAACTCCTAGGATTTCAAAGCCATTTATTTAATGACTGTGACTGGAATATTTGGTGGTTGCTGGTTAAGAGGTTCTCACCATGATGTCTCTAGCAGGTCAGGCAGCAGCAGGGGTGGTGGAGACCAGTGCTGGTGTCACTCCATGACCTTCCACTTCTGAGAGCTTTCAGAGTAAGCACTGCAGGATGAATTTTGTGTTTATGATATACACTGTTATACCAGCAACAAAATTAGTTGCCACCCCATAAAATGCCACGAAGGGTCCATAGTGCTGTTTTACAAAGCAGCTGTTATTTTCCAAGGGCTATATTTTGTTTTATTCTGGCTCCCAGCAGCATCAGCTAAGGTCCCTTACAGCACATACATAACCTCAAGTGTATTTCGCTGTGCTTCAGTGTATTTTATTCGGTTCAGAACAGCTTTTCCATCCTCCAGTGTCAGGGAACCAACAGGAATAAAACATCTCTCTATTTCATGATCAGCTTGATGATGTTGGAAAGTAGAATTTGCTTCTGACATAAAAAATGTAGCCAGTTTTTTTCTTAAAAAGGGCAAGAAAAAAAATCCGTTGATTTTTATCACTGTGTGTAACGATGTTTCAGTTTTCAAAGAAGCTCTGAAGGAGTTTTTTAGAGCTCCAAGGGCAGCATGAGGCAGTGATGGACCCTGGGATCTAAAGTGCATCCTACCTACATCCCAGGTGAGAGGAGACATCCTGGCTGGGCTTCTGGCCCCACTGAAGCCTTTGGTAAAATCTCCCTTGAACTCCTGGAGCCCGCACTTCCACCACAATGGGATATCTGCAGGGGAGGCTGTACTAATAAAAGTCAAAATCTGAACTCATAGGGAGGTGGCTGAGCTGTGAATTCCCGGGATGGATGTTCTTATTTGGGAGTCAGGGTGGATTTTCCCCTTCCCCAGTACAGCTAAGCTATTCAAAATAAAATAAATTAACCAGGAAAATCCACTCTTACTCTAGAGTAGGAGTGTCCACCCAGGCAATAAATAGCACTGCAGTATAGTTTATTTCCTAATTTCCCCATATGGATGAGACCTAAACTAAGGGGAGAATAAGGAGCAGTAAAGAACAGAAATGTATTTTCTGTTCCTTGTCCAGTTTGCCTCTAAGACCTTTCACAAAGGGGAAATCATGGCACTCTGAAAATACACATTTACTTACTTTTCACTGCTATTCCTGCATTTGCACATGCATTTTTTAAAAGAGATTTGTGTTTTGTGGAAGACCTTTTGTATTCTCATACTGTTCACCTGTATTTTTGATGTGCAGTTGAGTCTTTCTGTTCATGACATCATTTCTCTTTTCATGGTCATGGCCTGTGATATCAAACTACCCAGCTTCACTGCAAATTGGATCTTGTTTTTATTCCTAGACTGTACATCTGATAAAATTGAAAATTAAAGCTAAGAACTGTAAAAACAATCAAATTTCTTTGTGCATGAGTGAGTTATTTTTAACTTTACGTTGTTGAATTAACACTCCCTGTAAAATGTCTCTATTTTCCGAGGCAGATAGCAAGATAACTTCCATGAAATATTATTGGCAAACTTCCCACAGCAGTCAATGGGAGTCTTGTATGTATTTTTCAAGCAGATGTGCTGTATTAAGCCTAAATGAGAATCTTTTTTTATCAAATGGGATGCAATATGTTATTCTTGATTAAAAAATTCAGAGTAACCTCTCCCCCTCCCTTTCCTCTCCCCAGACATCTTTAGTACAATTTACAGATCATTTTACATAGGTAAAAAATAAGTTCTCGAGTGTTTAAAAAAAGCAGGATTTTACTATGCCTCAAATGTCTTTTTAGCTCATTCCTATGAATCTGAAGTATGAAAATGTCTCGAATCTTTATGAGTGAAGAGAAAGTATATGCCATATGTAACAGCTTTTACTCCCCTAAAATTCCCAGGAAAGTCAATTTAATCCTTTTCCCTGTGTTTTGAGTAAGCTCTAAAATATTTTCTGGTGATGTAGATCTTGCTGTTGTTTAGATCTAATAAAG
Organism: Anthoscopus minutus; assembly: GCA_013399455.1. NCBI lineage: Eukaryota > Metazoa > Chordata > Aves > Passeriformes > Paridae > Anthoscopus > Anthoscopus minutus. Next base: position 15,262 of record VWYI01032224.1, read on the forward strand.
GATTTTAAGCGCTAAAAAAAAAAAAGTTATATTTTTAGTATCTCTCCTGGGTTTTCTAATTTGTGCCACTTACCAAATCATTCTCACTGTACCAAAATACAGGAGATTGATGAGACAGGAAAAGTACTGATTTAACATCCCACATATAAAATGACTTCTCAGGCTCCACATATAGTCACAATGTTTAGAGAGTGAAGAAAACGGGAGTTGGGAGTCACAGTCTGACTCACTTGTGAGACTTTGACCCACTTATTTGAGTCCAGATTCAGCAAAATACTGAAGCACTTTAAACTTGTTATCTGAGGTTTCTTCTAAAGGTCTGTTACCGTTGATCTCTTTATATCTCAGTTTACACAGTTACAACCCTAGATAATTAATTCTTACCTTCTAGGCTTTTGTGGGAGTTAAAAAATAGCTGTAATGTTCCTTGAAGCCCTTTAATGAAAACTGGTTTATTGAAGTACTTGTCATTTACCTTACTTCATACTCTGGGATGAGAAATCACTGGTGTTGCCCAGGTCCCAGGTACCATTTCTACTGGGATGGGAATTTAGTCTACTGAGTGCCCTGGGCCAGGATTACAAAGATCAGGTGCTTTGGGAGCTGGTCACTTTCTGAATTACACAGAACTTTACTCTGATTTTGAACATACTGAAATGTAGGCAAAATCAGTTATGTGCCCCATCTCTCTCTTAAAGACAATATATCTTTAATACCTCTGTGTACAGAATAGCTCCTGTGCACCTGCAAGGCATGCAGAGGTCACACTGTCCTTGTAATTCCTCCCCTTCCTGCCATTACCTTTTTTTCCCAAGGTTCGAGCCATTATCATTCAGCAGTTGTGCAGATTTTCTGTTCTTCCATCCCCAAATTATTATTGTTTCTCTCCTACCTTCTACCTTTCCTGAACCATAATGGAGTCCTCAGCTGTAAATTTGCTAACTATAAAGATTTTTGCTTGAAATGCTTTGAAAATGCTGTGAAAAAAAAAAAAAAAAGAAAAAGAAAAAGAAAAGAAAAGCCTATGAACAACACGCTGTGCCATGCTCCAGCATTGCACTTCTATGGGAAAGATAATAAAGATATTAGCACTCATATAATTTCAGATAGGAAATGAAACCAGACATGAAAGAAACACTAGCTCCAGCTGTTGAGTAGGAATCAAACTAGCTATGGGAATTACAGGTATTGTCACTGGAGACAGCCTGACTTCTGAGGAATGACCTCAGGTGTAAGAGCTTGCTGTGGCCCCTTGCAGATATTAACACCTAATTAACAATCTGCGAGAGCATCCTACATCTTAATCACCAGTGAGGTGAGAATGACAATCACAAGGAGGAGAAGGAGAAGGGAAATGGTAATTTTTCCTCTGCACGCATCATCTAATAACCATGGTTATTCAGATGCAGCTAAATGCGATTTCCTTTTAGTCATTTCTGTCTATTGGAAGGCACAGTAAGTTCATTTGCTAGCAGGTAGGCAGCGGAGGTGAGAATTGAATTGATCTGAGATACTCTGAAAAATTGACCCTGAGGTCATTCCTAGTTTAAATTGGGAAGTAAGGCTGAGCTCATGTCTTCCCTTTCTTCTCTCTCCTTCCCCTACTTCCCCTCTTTTTGTGTTTTCAGGCATATTAGTCTGTACAGCATAATTGCTTAACCATACTCTGGTGGTGGGGAACCTTGTTCCCTCAAAGTTAATCAAAATAAAGAGAGCTTTTGTTAGCAGTGATAGGTAATTAAGTCTCAGCTCGGCGTTGTGCAGGGCCTTTGTGCCAGGTTATTGACAGCAGAGCCGGGCTCCCCAGCCCTTCTGCGGCAGCACAGCCCAGAGCAGGCACCAGGATTCAGGCTCAGGCTAAATTTAGGAAAAGGGGTGTGAAGGTATGGAAATCTTAACAGGGCCAGGCTGTACAGGAGAGGGGTGCATGGCAGCACATCCTGAGTGTCCCAGAGGAAGGGCGATTTCCCTGGGGACAGGTGCACGTTTTAAAGGAGAGAAAATCAGAGGTGACACTCCTCCTGCCAATCTGCAATCTTCTGGCTGTGGTTTTAGCCAGCAACGGCTGTAAGTGTGGATAGGAACAACCAACTCAACCAATTTCAGCTCCAGTGTAGACATCTAGGGCCAAATTCTGCTTCCTATTCCTAGTGTAAATGATCAGGAACATGGGGAAGCTGATGGAGAGGCTCTGGGCTTAGACCCATGCCAGAGGGCTGGTGCTAGTAAAAAGTAAGCAAGAAAGTAAAACAAAGCCCAGATTTACTTGGTGCCACCAAAGCCAAGGCAGGAGTAACCTCCCCAGGATCTGTGGTGATGATCCAGCTTGCCTCTGTGCCACTTGGGCAGGATCTGATGGAGTTGTAATGTAACGCCTTTTAATGGATGCTTTCATGTGCGCTTCCAAACAGCTTCCACTTTAAAACCTCTTTACAAGAGAGTTAAAATGAGAGGCAGGCAGGGAGTGAGGAATAAGCACTTAAGTACATTTTGTAGTCCTCATTCTGCAGTGGCTCTACCCATGGCACTCCCTGGCTGTGCTCAGGAACAAAATCTTTCCATATTACTTGGACCCAAATTATATTCTAGTAAGGAGAGAATGGCAAAGTGAAGACAGCATTATATTAACCACTCAGCTTCCATGGAAACTCCCATCAGTTTCTTTCCCACGACAAGAGATAATCTCTGTGTTTTTTGTTATGCTCACTTCAACTCCTTTAGCTTTGTTTTCATGCATTGGCCTTGCACTAAAAAATATAAGTTGACATCTTGTGTCTTCTCAGCTAAAAAGGTATCAGTTCCTGGACTTAATGTCAGCTGTACCCAGATCAAAGGCAAGAAACATAAAAGTTGACATATATTATTTATTTCATGGTTTACATCAATGATGCTTCTCTCTATCCTTTTTTGTTATTATTGCTGATGTTTTGCCCATAATGTTGCTCTCACTTCTCAAAAGTGTTTGTCCCCTACAGAAAAATATTCATATTAATGTAATCCATCAGCAGCTAACAAATGCCAGCTCTCTTCAGCGTTTCCCACACATCCAAAAATCCCATTGTTTTTTCAAGACTTGGGTGTGCAGTGAATGCAGGATGGGACCCAGAGGTGGAATTTTGGAGCTGGTGATTTTCTCCCTCAGTTCCAGCAATGCCTGGGGCTGGCTGGAGCAGCAGCCTGGGGCGCTGGAGCATGGAGTGGGAGACACTGCATTCCCTCCCTGCATTGTGAGCTGCTGCAGAGGCGAGACGAGTGTCAGGCTTTGAGGGGAGCAAAAGCTCTAAACAGGCTTTTTCTTTTTTTCTCAGTAGTTTGAGGTTTTTTCCCTCTACCTTTCCTCATTTTTCTTGCTTGCCTTCGGAGTCCTGAGTGAGTAATACAGGATCTATCTTACAACTGTGTCCAGAAAACCATCTGAGATCAGTCAGAAATGCTGCTCCAACCTCTGCTTCCCTCTGACTTCTCCGTTTAGTGTAAAACTTTCCTTTTTTTCCTCTCTTTGTCAACAATTGCGCCAGGTTTTACTTCCTGAGTTACAGAACCAGCTGAAATGCTGAGTCTGATCTTACCCCCTACCCTCCCACGAGCTATTTTTTTCTGCAATGAAAATAATAATGCTTGAGAACCATCCTTGGCTTTTTTTTCTTTGTTTTGTTTTCTTTTGTTTAGTTTGGTTTTATTTTAAAGCTTGCTGACAATTGTCAAATGTTCATTCTAGCAAAGAAGTCCTGGGAGGGTCCAGCCCCGCTGCACAGCCGGCTGGAGTAATTTGCAGTGCTCCTTGGAGCTCAGCTATTCAGCCAATGTGTGTCGCTTTACTATTTCTTTACAATTTAATTGGGATCAGGCAATCAAGTGTCTCCAAATTTTTTGCCTCTTCAGGCTGCAATAAAGCCACTTATAATTTATAATCAAAGTTTGGTATCGTTAAACTAAACTGTAAAACCCACTTCAGGGCTTCAGTCGTAAAATAAGTATACGATAAATATTGCAGTGGGGCTTGAGTAGCACAGCTCTAACAACAGCACGTGAATGAATATACACACACACACATATTTCACACTTCTTTATTTATTTCCTTTTTTGAGTATGCGTGCATACATTTAGTTCCAGAGGTAAGAAAGATGTAAATAATAGATAACTGACATGTATTCTTTCTTGGAAGAATTGAAGCTAAGATAGATTTATAGCCCAAGTAGTTAATTTAAATGCAAAATTAAGTGTTAATTCATTAAAGTCATTCATGCATCAACATTATTTTTATGTTATTATTTATATTTTCCTGTAATATGCAGCAATGTAGTATTCATCCTGGGGTTTTTTTTTGTCTGTTGACTGTACTGCTCCTTTGCTTAGATTTTTTTCTAACAAGGCAGCTCATTTAGAAAGAAATGTTTATGTGAAGTGCTTGTCAGTTGGCATTTTTACTGGTGTGCTAACCCAAAGGTAAAATATAAAGGCACGTCTTTTCCTTGCTGGCTTGTTGCTACTAGAAGGGTTCCTCCCTTGTTAGCTTGATAAATAATTTTACTAGCGGGAATCTGCTGAATTTTTATGCTTGCTGTCTATTTTCTGCTTGCTGCAAATAAATTCCAGCACTCAGAGGGCACTAAAACTCCAAACACATGGTATTTTCCCATTTTGTTGCTGGTTGCCTAAAATATTTATTTCATCTTGTGGTTTTAATTAAATCTTTTTTTTAAAAAAAGTGTAGGAAAAAAATCTCTCAAGTTTTAAAATTATTTCCAAATGAATCTTGTAGTCTGAATTGTACATAATATAAAGTTTGGAGTTCAAATAACATATTATCACAGGTACACTAAATGGGTAGTGTTAAATCAGTCATCACGCCAACTACCTAATGGTTTTCAGATTAAGTGCAAGGATTATTTATTGACATATTATCCCTTTAAGCATTTCTTGTAATATATATATTTAGTTCTCCCAGCTTGCAATCAAAAAAGTTAATTTAATTTGCTGTATAAAACTTCAAGTTTGGCAAAAGAATGCACCAAAAAGCTTCAGATTATGGGTTGTCAAGGTTGACAGGAAAAAGTTTTCGACAAAATAAACTGGGAAGGCTAAGGTGGAAGGATTAAAAAAATCTATTTTTTAAATAGATTTATTCATTTCAAAATTTAATTTAATTCAAGAAAGTAAGAATCAAGCACAAAAATCTCCCTTTCCTCCACCACAGGAAACTGCTTGTCAGAGGCTTTGTCACTGTCACACATCTGGAGGCTCACTGCTCCTTGGCAGCATGTCCCCACTCAGTGTCCCACGTGTCTCATTCTGGGGAGTTTTGCAGCCTGGCACGGATGCAGGAGCTGCCTTCTGCAGGGTTTGCCTGCAGCAGCGCCGCTGCTCCGATCTGCCCGCGGTCGGCTCCTCCTGCGATGCCCGTGGGTGCTGCTGTCAGGGGAGCAGATTACTTTGCTTCCAACAGGATCCCTCGCTGCGGCTTCTGTGGAGCAGTCCCGCCTCTTCCCAAAACTGCAGGGATGCAGCCAGCGTCACTTCCTCACACACGTGCAGTTCAGGGAGTGAGCAGGGAAAGGACCTGGAGGTGCAGGCTGGGACTGCTTCCCGTCCCGTGCCATCCCTTCCAAGAGAGGGGGTACAGGGGAGACAAACAGCAGGTCCTGGTCAGACTCTCCCTCAAACTGCAGAATGACAAATATCTTTGAAAATGGCAGGCAAATCCACAAAAAATTCTAGAATTATTTGCATTTTTTTTGCACAAGCTATCTAAAAGCAACTATCGAACTTTGGCCCAAATTCTTGCATTCCTACACCAGCCACCCTCTCATTCATTTGGTTATTTCCATAAAAATTAGGTGATGGATCTGAGGTGTAAGCAGATGCTGCTGCCTGGCTGCCCTGTAGACATCAGCCTTTTCACTACATGAGTACATCCCAAATCTCATAATTGGCTGGTGGGAAGAACTGATGCACCAGCCCTAAGCAGGTAAAGGAAAAGCTTGGGCAGTGGGGCAAATTGCCCTTGAGGGCTCAGCCATATAAAATCATGAGTGAAACAGGGCTAGGAGGAATCCAGGAGGTGATATAATCCATCCCTTTGCCGTGAGGCAGGGTCAGGCAGGCTTGCCTTGTCCCTGATGAATATTTGCATACCTGTTGTTTAAGCCCTCATGGGGAGTGTGACACCTCCTTGGAGCTGTCCCTTCTCAAATCATCTCTCCTTGTCTAACCCAGAGCTCATGTCCCTCATGTGCCCACACTGAGGACAGCCATTCCTTTCCTCTTTGCTCTGACCCTTTGCATATTTGAAGGCTGTTGTTATGACTTGCAGTAGTGTCCTTTTCTCTAGACTAAACAGCTCCACATTTTCTACTCTTTCTTCATGGGTTATGGTCATGACATTTTTATTTAATATCTTGTCTGAAGAGTCTGCATACAATAAACTTGCTGGAATTCAATTTACCTGTGTTGAAAAGGACTGTGAGGATGCTGCCTGGAGGCTTTACAGCATCTGAAAGAGGAATAATTTTATTCTCACTCTGATACTCTGTCATTTGCAGGATGGAGGGTACAGAGCATTTTTTTACCTGGGAGTGCTAACAGCAGCATCTCTATGAATTTATCCTGGTAGCAGGAATATTGTAGTGCAACATGCAGCCAGAGTGTAATGACAGGCTTTAGGAAGTATGTTTTAACATTTTATAATTTTATCTATGAAAGTAAGAATGGGAGATAGGATCCAGCCTCTGGTTGTAGGTAACACCTTGGGGTGTTCAAGGTGCTGCATGCATAATCTGTCCCACAGGTTTCATGAATTTGAAGAGCAGCTGAGCAGCTACAGCCCTCTGCACACCACTTTTCCTTCTACTGGTATTTCTACTCAGCTCCACTTTGGGTAGATCCAGGTTTTCCATTGTGACAGAAGGAAGTTTGCCCCAAAATGCCACAGATGAAGGTGAACTGAAGAGGATTTCTTGGCAATCTGGGTAGACTTTGCTCTTGGCTCTAAGTTGCTTTTTTAAAGTTGAAAAATACATTTTGTGCATTTTCAATGAAGATCCTCTTTGCTCTGTGGAAAGAAAAAATGAAGGGAAAGAGAACCTGCTAATTCTGCTACTCTCATTGTTTCCAGTGTCTTGCCTGAGAGGTTGCTAGGGAGATATGCTGGAGTAAACCAAAAGTATTTACTTGTTAGTAAATATTCCCCAGGAACTTTTCTTCTCAGATGTGCTGGCACAAATTGCTCTGCAGTGGGATTAATGGCAGAATACCAGGCAGCATCTCCTGGAGGTGGATTTAAGTTTTGTAGGATTTTGGCTTCCTAACTGAAGTCTTAACTAAACCCTGTCTTGAAAAGTGCTAACGGATGTACACATGCTGCCACCTCACTCAGACCAGGTACCAGTTCTGCAGGTAAAATTTGACAGATTTTGAAGGGTGATAGTTGGGGTGTTCATATTCAAAATATTCTTTTATGAGAGGAAGATAAGAATGTCCCTTTATGATACAAATATATCTTTCTTCTTTGAGGTTCTACCTCTGCTTTGCATTGCACACATCCCCTTTCATATAAAGCTGCTTTGGACATCCATATGCCTTAAGTGATCACCTCATCAACTTAAAAAGTTGTCTCATCTAAAAGTATGAACTTTTTGTACACAATGAGAGTGTATGCAGAATCAGGGAAAGCATCAATAAAGTCACATAAATATTTAACCCCTAGTAATTTCTAGCTCTAAAGGAAGATCTTTTTCTATTCACAGAATTCTCTTATGTAGAAATCAAAATGAGAGTGACCTTGCTGAGCCATTGGCTCAAGTCACAGATGTAGCAGCAGAAGAGAAAATATAATCTTCCTTCCTTAAAGAATGGAGTTAGGGACCAGTTCTTACCATGGGAAAGAAGAGAGGGAAATGTATTGTCTTCCTTTCAGTAGTTCATTTTTCTTTGCAAAGTGATTAATGCATTACTATAGCGAATTTATTGTATAGCCTGATTACCATTGCCTAATAAATCTAAACAACTGCGACTGTCATGGTGATAAGGCTGGCATGATTTTGTCTCTCTTAAAAAAGGTTTATAAGTTAAGCTCAACTTTTAGCTTTCTGTATTCCTGGGATAAAATTTATTTTGGCCATTACAGCTCTATCTGTTTGAAACTGCACCAAAAGGAAATAAGTTTTTCAAAAGGATGGTATATTATAGGAAGAGTTTTACCTTCACTCAATTTGCAAAAGAAAGTGAACATCAGCATTAAAATGGAAATGAAGTTCAGGAGAAAATAATAACTCAGTTGTTTAAAAAAGGTTTTAACATTTAAAAGGGACTTTGCAAATATCAAGGATGGACAACCCAATTAAATTAACTGCATTATAGTCACAGCCGTTAACACCTCGGGCTCAGCTTTTCTCAGGCTACTGAAGTCTGCTGAGGGCTTGTCTATGCCTGGATGAGAGACTTCCAGGGAGCTGCAGGAAGAAGGGCTTGTGGTAATGAGAGCCATTTTCTTTGATTCACTGGGAAAGTGCTGCTCCAGTATTGCTGCTGTGGCTGCGCTCAACCAGAGCCTGAGCAAGTGCTGGGATTGAGAAAGATCTCCTGGCTACACAGGCACTTCCCACTGCCCACACTCCACTCTGTCACTTCAGACATGGAGATCAGCTGTTTCTTTGTCCTTCCCTCTCTCCCTGAACACGTGTGAAAGAGCTCTGCACCTCTGTGCTGCAGTAGCTCACGGCTGTTGTAGCTGAATGCTGTGGTGGGGGTCACTCTCGTAAGAACACCCAACCTTTGGAGGGTGTGATGTGGAAAGAGGTCATGTTCCCAAGAGCAGGGATGTCCATTTAGACCCTTCTTTTCCCATCAGCCATGAGGTACCCGTGCAGGGCAATAGCAGGGTGTGTTAGTGACAGGGGGCTTTCCATGTCCTGGATTTTCTACTCATTCCCTCTCTCCGGGCTCTTGCCCACCACCACATCTCACAGTCTCTTCCTCAGAGCAACGCCAGGTGCTTTTGCAGAAGCAGAGATCACTCAGGCAACTTTGTACATCTTGGTCCACCATTGCTTTGTCTTCCTCCAGGTCTTCTTCACAAAACTTGGGACCAAGGCAGAGAATGTGGCCTATTTAGTTAGTAGAAAACTCAGCTGTCACCTGAGCTGTTAAGTCATAAACTGCAAACTGCTTCCAAAAAGGTGCAGCTGAAATTTCTTGCATAGTTGTATGAATTTTGTAGTATAAAGACCAGGAAAAGATCATGAACCTTCATACAGCCTTCAGCTGGTGCCTATTGCAGCCAAACTCTGGGACCAACATATTTGGATTGGGAGCTACAGAGTAAATTATTTGTTTGTAGTGAGGACATATGAAGGTGATAAAGGCAACAGTCTGTTCTCTAGCCTCTGAAAACTCTGCATTTATCTCTTTGTGAAGGAGGTATCTTCATTGCCCATCTCTGAAACCTCCTGCCTCACAAGCTGCCTACTTCCATGGGTGTATTCATGGCCATGGTGGGAAGGGATCCCCTGGGCACCTTGTGAGGTGTCTGGAAGACCTTTTGCTTTCGATTACCTGGGAGACACCATTCCCATTGACAGTCGTCAGTGGTGTTTGATTTGGACTGGCAGTATTGGAGTTTGGGTCTGGGGACATGAATCTAATATCTCAAAAACAGCAAGGCTTACATGCAGGGCTGGCAGTAGCTGGTAGTTTATATTAAAAGAAGTTGAAGGTCTTGCCTAATTTTAAACCCCTGAACTCTTGGCATTTTTTCCTTCTTTCACGTTTTTCCTCAGTTACATTGTAGATTATCTAGAAGCCAGTGGAGTTCAAAAGGTCTCTATTTAGATATGAATTACTTCATTCAGGAATAAAGAGGAAAAAAAAAGAAAGTTACTTGGTACAATCTGGTACAATCAAGTATCATGAAGGGGGGAAAAAAGGCTTAAGCTTTTGCATAGGCTTTCAAGGGCTGAAAGGGTTCTTTTTTTCCCTGGGTATGTTGAACATCTTGAAAATAAACCAGGGTGTTTCAAAAGAGAAGATAGATGTGTCTGTTCAAATAGGCCTTGCATTTGGAATTGGTGCCTCTGGTTGTTAAACAGAATCCTTGTTTAACGTCCTCATTAAGAACTGTGACTTACCACCAGTTTTATGAAGATCAAGTCATTTACTTTTAAAGTAAATTAAAGCAAATTTCTCTGTGGTGACAAGTCATTAAAACAATGGAAAGCTCAAGTTTTTCAAACATGCAACATCTGTTCCTTGTTTTCCTCTAGATGTAGATGCCCTGCGTGCAGCAATAGGTGAACAGAGTGAGCTGTATTGGTGTAATGAATAACTGTAATGGTGGCAGGAGGGGTTTTGGATTTTTTTTTTTTATGAGTGATATGGGTTGGATTTGGATTTTTTTGTTTGTTTCTTTGTTTGCTTGTTTTTTTCAACACGGTGTTTGCTTAACACCATAAGCTCTGTCCACTTTTGGCAAGGGTAATTTTGTAGTTTCCCATGGCAGCATGTTCAGAACTCCATTGACACGTGGGTGGTGACAGCTGATGGCTCTGATGCTGCATTTCTCTGCTGGATATACAGTGAGATGTTGCAGGTAGTGTAAATGGTGAACCACTTCTTGGAAACCCAGTCAGCACAAATGAGATCCTGTCTTTTGTCCGAGCCATCCACACCAGCAGCAGACACCTCTGAAGCTGAGGGATGTTCTCTGAGCCATGGTGGGAACTAGGTTGTGTAAAAACCTCACTGAAACCACTTCCATGCAGTAGCCACATGTAACCTCTTTGTCTTGAAATGTTGTCTCAGAAGCCAGCAGATGAAACCCAAGTTGTCAGGTCCATTTTACATTTCAACAAGTGCAGGATGCAAACGGTGTCGTGTTTGTTTTAAGGGTTCTGGACCTTCGTGTTTGGCATTTGCTGGTGTGAGAACTGGCTCCCTACTGTGTGAAACGTTCACATGTGGATTTGTGCTGTGTGGGAAACGCTGGCAGAGTGGAAAAGAGAGGGGAAGCTCTGCTGGGAAAGTAAGAGGGGGCTGAATATTATTCACTTGGGGCACAAATCTTTTCCTGATTCCTCTTGAGAGGGTAGTTTGTCTTGGACAGCATAGCATTGACTTTTGGAATGGTTGAGGAGGACAGGAAGTCATTACTGGATTCATATGAAAATTAGGGAGCTCGAGATCATTTTAGACATTTAAAAAAATGTCAGTGAATATCCAGAGGCCTTTGCTGCTGCAACTCTCCCACCCTTTGAAATCTGCCTGGTCTTTCCCACATGGTAATGGACCCCATCTTCTGAGGTGTTTTTTATGTTTTTTATCTCATGGTGTCTTCTTCTGAGCCCTCAGGTTGAAGACTTTTGGTGGGAGTGGCTTGCCCTCATTCAGACCTTTATGGGGCCAGGAAATGGGTTGCTCTGCTTTATGGGAAATGAGTAATTAGATCTCACAAAATTTAAGGTACCTGGCTGTAGGAAGCAGGCAACTTGTTAGTTTTTCTAGAAAAGAATTAACAATTTTTTGCATGCCTCTGTGATACTACACTAGATTTTAGCATACAGAAGCACATAGATATATCAAGCAGTTCTGAAATCTCTGGTTTGTCCAAAGGATGAATAATGTAATTACCAAATTTAAAAACACACAAAAACCTCCAACCAATCAACTAACCAACCAACCAACCAGAACCGAAACCCAAAACTTGATGAGTTTTGGATGATAAAAGAAATGGTAACATTAAATCCATCCCAAGATTGTTTTAATAACTGCTGCCTATTTGCAGCTTAATAATCTAATACAGGAAAGTACAAATTTAAATATCTTTCTCTGCTTTCTCATTGTCCACATAAATTGATGCTGCAGTCAGTCAAAGGAGGAAGCGGATGAGTCAACCAGACAAGATGCAGCTTTCTGGGGTATGAGCTGGGGGTTCCTGCTCAACCCCTTATTTTCCACGGTTTCAGTGGGCTTTGGAAAGATCTGTGATCATTATTCTTGGACTCGAGATATTCACACCCAAAGGCAATGCACAGATGCATCTTTGCAGGAAAAGTGTTTCCTGGGAGCACTGGCCCATGACGATCTGCAGCCAGCACAGGGAAGGAACCTACTGTGGGAAGGGTCATGGACCAATACAGGAACAGCCATGCTGCTCCCAATGGGGACATCTTGGCAGCTTCTTGCACCAGGGCTCTGGCAGCACTGAGGTCAGATCTTTTTAAGGAAGCTCATTTAAAACTGACAGCCTGCGTTTTATTTTTTAAGTGTCACAGTGGTTTTATTTTTTTATGTGTCATGGTGGTTTTATTTTTTTAAGTGTCTTGGTCATTTTTAGATGTCAAGAGAAACCAAGAGGATCAGGCCATCCAGGGCCAGCTTCCCTCCTTATGCTGATGATTGAGAGAGATGAATTTCCAAGTGCAGCATAGGTTGATCTCAATGCGGAGCTCTGTCTTCCACCTAAGGGCAGCAGCCCCAATGTTCCTGCTGTGAAATGTCCTGTGAAAGGAGATCTCCCTACAATGTGACAAGGTGTTGTAGCAACAACTGCCAGGTTTTTACTCCTTACTGCCAGTTTTACTGCTACTATTTTATTTATTTGGCAGGATCAGAAGTAGGGACATACATCCTCACTTTGACCCTGGTATCTCCCAGCCATATTCCTCTCTATCTCTTCCCTTCTTACTTTTAGTCGTGTAGATAGAAGGAAACTGTGTAAGGTCCTCAGAGTCATCCCTGCCCACTGCACAACACTCCTTCCATTTCTCCTTTCAGGATTAAATCAAACTTTTACCAAACCCAGTGGAAAATCTTCTTTTGACTTTGGTGGTGTTTGTTCTGAACTTCTACTAAAACCGTAGAAATGTCGGTGTCTAAAGCACAAATGGATATTCCTCAAAGTCAGCCCTGTTTGGTGAGCATCTCCTGTGCATGAGGAGCACTCTCCATTTCTCTGGGGTTCAGGGGGAGGGTTTGTGCTCAGCTCCTCCTGGGAGCTGCTCAGCCCTGGGCAGGATGGGACCATTTGAGGGGCTAATTCTGAAACCTATTCATGTAATGGTTGGAATTCCCAGGCTGTACAGTTTATCTAGAGGTGAGTGGGAAGTGCTTTGCACTTTCTGGGTATCTTTCATCTTTCCAAATATTTATTAAATAGCCCTCAAAACAGCCCTGTGAGGCCTAAAAGAGATGGATGGATATGGCTCCTTTCACGTATCAGCAACTGTCTGGCTCCATAAAACAACCCAGTGTGGGGCAGATTAGGAAGTGGATAACAGATATGTATCTGCTTGAGGGTGCAAAGAGAATTTACTTAGGTAAAATTTAATTGTTTGTGCTGGAGCTTGGCTAGAAAGTCGAGGCTCACCTCCCTCCTTTCATTGCTTTCACTGTGGAGTCTGTGACTCCATCAGGTTCTCGTCCTGTTTGAAGTTTGATTATGCACCTGGTTCTGTCTTTAGTGGATGTTGAACTCAGATCAGGCAGCTCTTTCTGGAACTCTGCACCTGTCTTTATCCCACAAAGATTTACCCCTGTGCCTTTTTTCCTGAGAAAGATTTTTACATTGATATTCCCTCTCTGATATCCCCAGGGCACTCAGAGATGCACAGCACAAATTCTCTTTTGTTTGCCTTTGCAACATGTAACTCTAGATCATAAAAATGTTGAAGCTAGAACTTAAATTTTCCATATTTTGGGTTAATGCTTTTTATTAAATCTCCAGACTCTCTTTAAAGCTTCGCAGAGAAGCTTTAAATTATTTTACATTTACTATATTTTATGTCCAGTGTAATTGCTTGTTTCATCTAATTCAGATTATAGTGGCATATAAGAAAGACTATTCCAAGATGAGATGAATTACTAATCAAGAAAGTTTTGGAATTAAGATTTTAAAGGTACATTCCAGATGCATCTGTAATATTTAGAAACAGATCTGAAAAGACTTGTGTGATGTGCTTTAATCAAATTTGAAAAGAAAATAACCAATGCATCAAATGTTAGAAAGCAATTGACCAATAAGTCAAATCTGGAAATGGAAGGATGGATGAATGAGGTTTAAAAAAGCAGAGAACCAATAGGTCAAGTGCACAGTGTATTTATTAAAGTAAGGAATTACTTGAATGCGAGTGCAAAAATCATGCAATTAAATACTTGAAATCCTTCAACAGCAAATTATATGTGCAGGTGGACACAGACATATGTGCCTCTAAACATAAAATAAACACAGGTATTTCTTTGTAGTGCTTTCAGCCTCACTAACAGCGTATGATATTCTAGGTGTACCCAGGATTTCAGTTTGAAATGTGTCCATTTCAATATTCTTATATTACTGGACCTGAACCCCTCATGTTTCCAGCTCTTTTATAAATAGTAATTGTTAGTATAGCCCAGATTTTAAAAATGGTGAGACATGCCTTGTTGTGAAAGCTTTCTGCTTTTGTTTTCTGATTCTAATTGTACACTAGCAGCAACACAAACTTCTTTGACTAATTCAAAGTATTTTGATAAACAGCTTGGGCCCAAAGCATATTTTCAAGATCAAGACTATAAAAATCTCACTATGGAAAAATCATCATTTGCCTCACTGACTTTGATTTACATCTATGTTACGGAGCCATGAAATTTAAAATAAGATGATCTAAATTGTCCTATAATAATGTGGGCATGAACGTATACTCCTGGTGGCAGAGTTTCCCTGTCACTATACCAAATGAAATCTAGTTTTTAGTGCCAATCAGTTAAGCATCATTAACCCTTTAAGAATGTTATTAGCATTCTCACAAAGCTTTTCATCATGTAACAAATGTTTTCAGACTAAACTTCTTGAGGTCAAAGAATTCAAGCCAGAAAGATTTAGGACCTTTTTGTCCTCTACAATATTATATACACACTCTCTATCACACCAAATATAAATTATTAGCAGTGGTTTTTAAAAGCTTGCAGAAATGTAGTATTTGAGTTAAAAAGCAGTCCTTCATAACCTGTCCCCATGTGCTCCTCCCCCTCATCCCTTTTTTGCTGTATAGTAGAAAAATTGCTCTGTACATGCATCCTCCAGGATCCAGGAATGAAAATTGCTTTGCATTTGCTATTACATTATGGTGCTCTCCATTCTGTTTTTTTTTCTCCTCAGTTCATGTTGTTCTTTTTGCAATAAGTGTATGTTTGAATTGAATTGAAGAGTAGCATATTAAAGAACTGGTTTTCATAGCTGTTTATGTCCTTTCATCCAAAGAAGTGTGAGAAAAGCAATCAAGGCTTCAGATTGACATGCTAAAGCAAGAACTATCAGAAAAAGCATCTTGCCATTGGAGTGTGGAATATTTGCATACTCACTGTGTTTTTATTAGATCAGACCAAACCCAGGTATTTATAGAACCACCTTCAGCCTGTGGTCAGGCCTATAATGAACAACTGATTAAGTTTCAGGTAAAGTAATTATTAATCTGTTCCCCCAACTTTATGCCTCTGAATGTGTCAAAATGTAGCATCTATAACCCTGACTCAGTGTATTATTCAGACTTTCCATCACTCTGTTTTTCAGCAGATGGCATCTAGGTGACTTGCAGTCTTATGAGTGGGATTTATGAAGTGAAATAGAGAAGCTTAAAAAGTAATTGCAGAGACAGGAGGAAATATTAGAAATTAATATCACTGGAGGAAATGGAAGCAGTGTCACATGGAAGTGAAATTCTCAATTGGTAGCTTTTACATCAAAAGTGGTGTTTGATTTTTATTTATTGCAGTATAAATAATGTGAGGCAGGCAGAAGCATTGTATTCAGTAATTTCTCTTGCAGGCATTTGGGATGAACTTCCCATGAAAGACAAGTGCATAAGGAGCTGTATGACTGCTACACCTCTGCTCAGAGAGCACTGCATCTTTCAGCTAGGATTTTGTGAAAGATGGTGCCTGTGCAGTTCAAGTAAAACATCCTGTATTTTTTGGCTCGAAATAGCTTGTGTTAAGGTTTTGCTGCTGAATCAATGTGGCCCATGGAAAAACCTGAAGTACTCTCTGAGACAATGTGAATGTGTGTGAACTCAGGCTGGGTAAACACTCAGTTTCAAGGGAAGGATGAGAACTTAGAAAATCAAGAGTACAGTTCACATAAGTGGCTGAAAGAGATGTTTGAATGTTATTGGTGAATTTATATTCAATATTTATAATAGATTTGCACTAGTAGCACAATAGCAGCAATAGTACAGTGAGTAATTTTCTCTGCAAAAGTGGCAGTGGTAGCATAAGGGATCAACATCATGGGTTACAAAATCTCCACTGCTGAAATTCAGCAGAAATGAGGGCCACGTTTTGCTTAGGAGACAGTTTAAAGCACCACTTTCCCTCTCTGAGGTGCCTATCCTGTATGAATCCTGTGTCACCAGTGAATAGAGATTCATAGCCAGCTCCAGGTAATCTGTGCATAGAGTCCTACAGAAATTCCCATGGGAATATGTTAGTCTGGACTTGCTGTATGTGTGTTGGCACTATGGTGCAGTCATGATTTTGAAAGAAAGTACGGATATATCAGGTGATTTGTTCTTTCAGTGCTAGCTGAAAACCCTCTCTGCAGGTTTTTTGGACCAAAATCCCCATGTAAGTACAAAATTAACTCTGATTTGAGTAAGACTCAGCTGTATGTGCCTAAGTACGGACGTAACACTTTAATTAATCAAGATCTAAATTCACATCTTCCTAAGACTAATGCTCAAGAATGAAGAGGTTATTTGTCCTAGTGGAATCCTTTTTAGTATAACACATTTGACAGCTCTATGTAAATTCACAGTAGTGTACGAAATACTTTTCCCCATCATATACTGTCTTTGTCACTACCTTCTCTTAACCTTTATCTCAGTAGAAGAGAATATTTAGAAAAGCACACTTGAAAAATGGGCACTAAAATCTTACTGCCTGAAAATATTGAAATTGTTTTAACTAAACCTTTTTGAGGCTTAAGGAACTTCAAAAAGAAATTTGGAATCATAAAAAACACTGAAGGTATTCCTTTTTTTTGTTGTTCTTGCTTGAAAAATGAAAGTAATGGCTTCAAAATATGTGCACTGAAGAGAGGCTTTTGTTCTGACAGCTTGTACATCAAGTTTCAGCATTAGGGGGTTTGAAATGGTAAAAGTTAGAATTTGATAAAACAAGCTTTTGGGGGTCCTTTCTCTGAAAGATTCCTGCATGAAATATGAATCCAGAAAAAAATAATGGAAATGGAGTGGATGTTTTTAACTGTATGGAACTGTTAAGAAAATAATGGTGCAAGATGTGCTTTGAGATGATATAATGGCAGAAATTTTGCAGTTGTATTGTCACTGTCAAAATCAGCTTAAATGCTTCAATTCTATAGTGTTTAGGTGTAGGAAAACAGAATTTCAACCCCTTCCCAGCACAGAAAAGAATGGTTTTGAAGTTTGATTAGTTTCTTTTTTTCTTCAGATTTCCATTTTTGTACTCTTTCTACATTTCTCAAGCACTGTGACAACACCTGATGAAATGTAAAAGGTTTTTAAAAGTTTTTTTGGAAGTTTTCTGTGATATTTAACATTAGTGAAATGAAGTACATTGCCATCAAAAAGCAGAACTGATAATAAGATACTTTTCCCATATTAGCTGTTTTCATGCAGGTCCTGTGTCCCAGGGCCTGGGACTGTGGATCTGTGGGACTCTGGCCAGAGAAGCAGGTTTGGGTTTGCACATGAGTGATTTCTCATGAGGAATCAGTGCCTGAGCACGGCTGAGGAGAGTGTGGTGGAGGCTTGAATATTCAGGGCAGGTGTTTCGAGAAGCAGAGCTGTGGGCTCAGCAGGGATGAGGGGCAGTCCTGCTCTGAGCTGGGAAAGCTCCCTCTGCTGACTGGTGCTGAACACTTGGGGGGGACGAAGATTGAAAAGAAAGTATAAAGAAAATAAGTCTTTTCTCCCTTCCACGATGGTCCAGTCTGGTGGGTTGGGTCCTTCCCAAAGAGGGAAAGAGCAGAGCCTGAATTTCAGGAAGGAGGTGGAAGGGGTTGGAGCCATCGAGGCGATATCCATATCCCCTTCTTCTCAAAGAGCTTTGCAAAACAAAATAGAGAAAGAAAAGCCTCCAGCAGCAGGGAGTGAACGGCTGGAATTTCCTTAATATTAGCTGAGCTTTAGGCAGCAAGCCTTAACGTGGAGAATTATTTTTAATTAATAGCTTTTCCCCTACTTTGGAGCTCAGCGGGAGGATCTTCTTTGCATTGCACAAGGAGGGGAGATAGGAGCAATCCCGGTTTTGTAACTGATAACTATTTCAGGCCAACTGCATTGCCTGGAATAACTTTGTATTCAGAAAAAGAACAAAATGTTACATCAAAAGATACCTCCTTCTGGTTCTTGGATTTAAATTGCCTCTCTCGATAAACCCACAGCCTGACCAGAAATGAGTTGATGGATTTTTAAGTCTCCAGGCCAAATTATTTCCTCTCTCCTTTTCTTCCTCCCTCTCTCTCACCTCTGTGTTATCAGCACGGCATTTGGCCCTATGAGGGGACCTTCCAAGGATGCTGAGCAATCACAGCTCTGCCAGGGTCTGAGGCTCCAGGGCTTGTGCTGGGTAGCAGGGTCCTTTACCCAAACTAGCCCACATCCAGATGGAAAAAGAGGCAGGAAGGTGTTGTGAATTTGTATTACTTTAACACAATGGGTTTGTTCAGAGACAGTTTTCAGGCAGTAAATGGGTCCTTTGTGTTCCTTCCCTCCCCATGGTAGCTTTCAGAGCTGTATATGTGCATATCATTTTGCCTGTGTATTAACAAGCAAGAAGGCTCCCTGGCTTCAGGCTCCCTCCTTCTCTTCCTCTCCCTCTCCTTCTCCCCAGCTTACAACGCCCTCTGCTCCAGCACACAATTAAAACAAAATTAGCAAAATAAGTACAAGTTTATGGTGGGGGTGGATGGGAGGGGGGATGGAAACCCAAGAATCCTTTCTTTTTGTTTCTCTTATTTGGAGCATTGTAAGAGGCTGTAGTGCCTCTTTTTATGAGCGGCTTCCTGGGAGTCGGGACATTTGCTTGTTATACTGTGGCACTGTAAGAGGGTGATCGTCATGGACTATAAAGTAACGGGAAGTCTCACAGCCCCTCCAGCTCTGCAACACAGTACCTTTGCTCACACAGGAGAGAGGGATTTATAGCCCTGCCTTGTATTTTTTAACATATTTTGTCTGCTTTTTTATTTACAACCCAGCCCAACAGTTCTTACTTTGTCCCCTGCCTCCCTGGCCTCCTATCTTAATTCTACCTATTCCTTGTGGTGTGTTGAAGCACCAGAATGGTACAAAAAATGTCACTTTAGGTGGAGAAGCAGAGTGGATAAAGGTTGAACTTTGAGGTGAGCACATCCCCCTTCAGGCACTAAGTGCAGGATAAATATGTTTTTCTAGGCTGTGGGGAAGGCAAAGAGAGGATGGAGCTGGGAGAAAGAAGAAATATGAAAAAGAGTGTTTTCCTTGTTATCAAACTTGCCAAGCTATTTTCCTTATGAGCTTTTGTTAAAGCCCAGTGTCTTTCTCTTATTTAAATAAGTCTAATCTCTGAAGGAGTTCTGAGTAGCTGCTTTTCAAGGCAGTGGGGTGTAGTTCCGTTTCATTAGCTGTCATTGAAGATCTGATGCAGTCATGTTGGAGGCTGTAAATGCCTTGATGCTGTCAAGCCAAAGCCATTGCGAGCGAGAGCGGGTGCCTGCTGTCCCTGGCACTGCCTTCAGTCAGTGTCTTCCAGATGCTGGGGCTCTCAAGTAGCATTTCCCAAATTTTGGCCTGGATTTTGCAGCATTCATGGGTGGCCATGCCCTGATGAGGTTGGAGCATTAGTCAATCAGGATTAGTATTTACAAGAGGAAAGGGGAAGATTGTGGACGATGCAGGCATTGCCTTAATAATTAAGCAGCTTTCGGGAGACTTTGTCTCTCTGTTAGCGTTGGATCCTGGTCCCAGATCCCTTCCATTTGCTCTGATGAAGCAATGTGGCATCATGCTGCTGACCATGGCTCGGTTTTGGGATTATCTGCTCTCATTGAAACAGTTCCCTCAGAAGCTGCAGCGATGAGTTAACCATCTAGGGTCAATAAGAGGACATTAAATATAATCAGCAGCTCCCTTAATCTTAAGAGGAAAATCCTCATTTGCTTGAACATGTGTGCTGATCAAAGCATGATAGGAGCCAGGATGTGATACAAGAACAGCTCTTTCCCAGGGAGGATTTTTTTTTCTCCTCTTTTTAAGGGCAGAAAGGAAAAGCACCAGAAATTTTGAATCATTGGAACTTTTTCTCTTGTGGTTCAACTAATGCAGTGAATCAACCGCACTTGACCAGTGCTTATACATGTTAATATCAGCTAACATAATCTGAAGCCCTAGGAAAATAGGTTGTAGCACAGATGTAAGACACTGAAGGAAGACAGTAATTTTTTCCTGTAGATAGGAAATGCATATGTTGCCTCACTCACTTGTCATTACTGAAACTATAGGTAGGGACAAAAATAGAAACTACTGACAGCTTGATTTCTTCATGCTGGCACTGAGCTACAGCAGAGCTCTACAAGACCCTATAAATATGCAAGCGAAGGGAAATCCTACACAAGTGCTATCATACTGCTATAGGACTGAATAGAATTAGCTTTATTGCAACCAAACAGTATGGACAGAGTCTGCTTTTCAGAGCTCTCCTATCTCATGAACAATGTAAAATGTGAACCAAAGGCAGCTAATCTGGCCTGTTTACTGGGAACTGTTCCAAAATATATTGTTGGAAATTACTAGAAAAAGCTTTGCACTGCATAGCCCTTATGGAGCAGTGCTTTCTTCCTTTTAAAGTGAAATGTCCTTGCAGAAATTAAACACTGTTTCATAAAAAAAAAAGGGGGGGGGGGG
>VWYI01032224.1:36157-70218 GCA_013399455.1 Anthoscopus minutus
AAAAAAAAAAAGGGGGGGGGGTGTTTGTAGGGCAGGGGGGGGGGAAGGGATCACTGTGGTTTAAACCACTTATTAAAATTTGTGAAGGATCCAGCATGCATTGAAAATGCTCCCCCTCCCCCCAAACCTAAACCAACAAAAACAAGCCAACCCCATGAATAGCTCTTCCTAGCTTCCTGCACATTGAATATGTATGTTAAAGGACAAGGAGCCAAGAGTCACTCTGTTTTGCTTTGCTTGGAATATTTTTTCTATGAAAATATTTCATATTTCATTTTCATATTGCTATTTTTGCTGTGTCAAATTCAGGGGCCATGCCAAGGAGAGGCTGGAGAGCTGGCCATGGAGAAGATTTCTGCCATGGTTAGCAGAAGCAAGATGAATCCCCCTGTGTAAATGATGCTCACTGCACCTACAAGCAGGGTTCAAAGGGTTTTACATGGCAAGAGCAGAAAACACTGATGCTGGAGCTGGGAGGGGAGTAGGTGGAGTGAAACAAGAGTCAACCAGAATTCAGGGTAAAGGTACCCCCAAAACAGGGAAGTACCCACTATGCATGAAATCCTGGAACTTTTCATTGTCCTCAGCAGAAGATATTACTTGTGCCATCTCGTGAGCCCTGCCAAGTATGTTTTTCCTCAAGAGGACTCTATAAACCTCTTACTTTCATTCACATCCCTAAAGTGACTCCAACTCCCTCATTTTTCTAAGCTGCTGTTGTAAGTTTGCTTCATGATTTAGCTGCTCTCACTTTTTTTTTTTTTGGAGGTGGCAACTGATTTGTCCTTGTTAGAACTGAGTAGTGTATACAACTACAGAGTAAACATTTCTATCTTCCTCCTGGTTCAAGCAAAAAACCTTGACCCCCATGCCAGTAGAAGTGAAATGTTTCCAAAACACACAGGCAACTGGAGATGTGACTGTGTTTAAAAGCCTCCAATTTAAACACAGCTCTCCAGGAAAGCATGACCAGGTGAAGATGACTTGTCCCTGATGAGAGGTTTGACTCTGTAACAATTTGTTGGCACACTTGTACATTTTTATTTTATTGTCTGTACCATGGAGGACTTACTTCTTAATATGTCTGATAATAAAAATCCCACAGAAGTTTAAATTAGCGTAAGGCTCAGTGATCAGGCTTAGCTGTGATCTGGGGTCATTGACTCTCATATCAAATCATGTCACCTTCATTAATAACTGAACCATTGACCCTGAAACTCAAGGACCTTTCCTGTGATTCCCTAAAATCTGGAATTTTTGTCCTGTCAGCCACAAACTCTTAGGCAGTGAGATTCCCACTGGCTGGCAACATCCTCCTCCCAGGCCCACAGCTCTTCTGCTCTAATCTGGCTCCTGGCATTTTTCACATTGGTGTAATCTGCCCCAGTTTTTGGCATGTAGTGGATACTGTACAACTGCCACAGGCTGAGGCAAGGGTAAGCACCAAGCAGACTCCTGCCCATCCAAGTGCAGGGTTGCACCTGTGTGAAGGGCTGCACATTTTCTTTTTTAGAGAGCTGACCTTCTAAACTGGTCTGATTGCTGCCAGTATTCACAGCAGGGAGAACAGAGATGGACCTGCAATTTCATTGTCCTGTCCCACCCACCAAAATCTCCCACATCCCTCCCCCAAAGTCTCTCCAGAGCTGCTAGAAGTGAAGAGTTCAGTGGTTTAATTTTCTGTTGTCTTGCCAAGTTAGAATGGGATTAAATGCTCTCAAGGTCTCTGGACTATCACTTTACCCAAAACATCCATCCCAAGCATTCAAAGAGGCATAGAGGCTCTGCATAGCTATTTATTTTAAATGCCTGATTAAAATTTCATGAAAACAGGAAGTCAGGGGAAAAGAATAGATTGCAAGAACGAAGAAATCCAGGGCTTTGTCATTTTTAACTCAACAACACACAACATTGAAGAAAAAACCCCAACACCCAGCACATTCAATTGTAACTGAGGAATATTTTCACAATTGTACTGAGGCCACTAATAGCATATTTTGTCATTGACAGGGGATTTTGTGAACTAAGAATGAAAGCAATTTTTTAGTTAAATTATTACACAATTTTGATTCTGTTTGTAAATTGTCACCTTAAGGTAACCTAAAATTGCTGTACTTAAACCCTGCAAACTCAAAAATTTTTTGGATACTCCATTGTTTTCTCCTATCTCAGCAGCAATAAATATTGCAATATCCTTAACAGAGCAACAGCTCTTCTGTCCTGGTATTCTTCTGGTTTTTCATTCTTAAGCATATCTAATCATCCAAATAAATGGAGGGGCAGAGACAAAAGACTCATTTTTCTGAATGTTAGTCACATGCAAAAGATCTTCATGGCTTTTTTGTCTTCTAGAGCTCATTTTTCCTGTATACAGCTTGTATGTTTTTATTTTTCCTATATGTCTTTGTTTTACTAGGAAATATCCTCTTTGCTGAAAACATATGAATCATAAGCAATGTTTAACCAGGCTGCATTAAAAAAGGATTTAGAGTCTGATGAAGCCTTCTTGCCTTTTTAGGCTGTGGGAAGCAGGACCCCCATTAAGAGGCTGCAAATGCCCCTCAGCCATTTTCCAGTATCGCTGTCACCTTGGCTACCCGTGGGTAGTCGTGGGGTACCTACAAACCATCGGTGTCCCAATCTGTTCTCCTGCACCAACCCCATCAGAAATAGATGGATGTTAAAATTCTGTATTAGCCTCTCACTGCAAAGGCAGCATATGTAGGGTTCTCAGCTAGGGCATCGGGTGGCTCTGGTTATGGTGTAATTATGATAGCTTAATGACAAAATAAGTTTTCACTTGCCAGTGTTAAATTAATCCTGTCAGTACATACGTCACTGCAAGTGCATTGCTCAGTGTACCCTTACAATATGCATAATACCATGTCTCCTTGCTTCTGCTTCTCATCATGTGGTCCTCTTGGTGCAGATGCTGTTCAGCCACTTAAAGAGCTGTAACACCACCAGGGGAAAGAAGAAAAAACCCCCCAGTATGTTATACTGGAACGAATATAATGAGCCTAAAACCTTGGAAGCCTTCCTTTGTTCATCATTCTTGCTGCAAACAGTCACAGCCTTGTGGATTTCTCTATTATTTCAGCTGTAAAAATCATATTGAAATTTGATGGGAATTATTTCTAGAGGTAGTTAATTGGCTGACTAGGTGTATATGTGAGGAGAGGTAGCAGGGAGCCCATAAATGACCTTTTCCCTTGTTATATTACTCCCTGGCCAGCTGGACGTTTGGTATCCTAAGGTGAAGAGTTTTTAAAATTATAGTTTCACGGCTTTGCCCCTTTACAAGACAACAGTTTCTCTGTGTTAATTCACCATATCGAGGGGAGGAAAGAAAGTCAGCTGCTGCAGAATATCCCTTATGCTTTAAGAAAGCACAGCACTAATTGCTGGGAGACTTTTGCAAAACAAAATCCTGTGTGGCTTGGTCCACGCCTGCACACTCCAGTCGTCCCCGCTCCGTGCCAGCATGTCACAGGTGCACACCACAAGGGACAATGCAGCAAATGTAATTGGGAGGCAGGTGGCAATAGCTTGGACTCCGTAACACATTCATCCCAAGGTGCACTCGTGCATCTGTTAGAAAGTGAAGTAATTTTTTTTTATTTTTTCTGTAATTCAGTTGGTTTAACAGAGATTTGAGCCATAGGAAAGTATTTCCCATCTCCTAAACACAACAGTGAGAAAGTTACTAAAAGTCCTCTGAGACTGCAAGCGAGGTGGGGTGGAGGTTGCTGATGTTAGGGAAAAAGCACGGGGTTGTCAGTTTACGTAGAAGTGGGTCAGGTGTTTTTAAGACACTTGAGAGGGCTTTTTCCTCCTTAGCTATCTCTGTGATATCAGCACAAACTTTTCCTTTCCAGATATGAGCCTTTTGTAATTGCATCAGTGCTGCGTGCTCTGGCCAAGCCAGTCACTTGCCTCTGCTCAACCTTCCCTGCATCTTTCCAAGAGCCAGAGCATAGATCTCCATATGGGAACCTTTGTATTTCTGCTCTGAGTCCTAACAAAGGGTGTTTATTCCTTCTCTAAAACACAGAAAGAACCCCAAATGCTTGTACTGTTACAGGGAGCCTGGAAGCAAATCTTGCCGAGCTGAGCTGCAGCAATCTCTGGGGTGGAGTATAACAGCTATAGTGCAGCATACAGAATCCCTCTATAGGAGAGGGAGGCTGGTGCCAATTCCAGGCAAAACTATGGGGAATGGGATTCAAATGAGCACAGATGCAATGTTGCTCATGGACAAAAATGAACAGCACAGTACTGCAAAAATGCACGTAGGTTTTAGTAGCCTTTGGTGGACAAAATACTGCTTTTTTATGAAGGATACCTAAACAAGGCAAACAACATAAAAATTATATCACACCTTTTGAATGCCACATGCTTCCTAATCCTTAGGGGAGTATTTCCCCCATCTGTCTCAGTTCCTAACTCCACTACTCAACTCTCCTTTTAATCTGGATTTGGGTCTCACCATAATTCAGAGCTCTTTGGGGCAATTTTCATGTGAAGCTGCTGGGAGGGTTCCATTGCTCCTTTCCCAAAGTCTGCTCCGGCCTCTCCCGGCAGTTTGCAGACTTTGTCCTCCTGCTGCATCTCCGGCTCTTGGCTGGTGGCAGGGCCAGGTTAACTGAAAATGTGAGGTTTCGATAACCTGCAGCAAGTGTTTTCCATCTCCCAGGAGAGAGCTGCGCTGGAAAACAATTTGCAGAAGACAGGAGCCGAGATCTGGTGTCATTTTTGGTGCAGCTACTACAGTTTCTTGCTGTGAGCCCTTATCAGTGGAGTCCTTGTAGAGCTGCTCATCAGCAGAGATCCTGCGGGCGAGAGCAGCGTTATTGCTTCGTCCCATGTGGCTTTTTTTATCAGTGCTGTTCTGGCTTCTAAACCTTCTGGAGACGCTGTAATTGGGTACTTTGGGGTGGCTTGGCTTTTTTTTATAGTGTAAGTTAAGTTTTTAGACTGGGCTTTGGAAAGAAAAAGGAAAGGAAAGGGAAGGAAAGGAAAGGAAAGGAAAGGAAAGGAAAGGAAAGGAAAGGAAAGGAAAGGAAAGGAAAGGAAAGGAAAGGAAAGGAAAGGAAAGGAAAGGAAAGGAAAGACAGCGAAATAAAATAAAATTAAAAGGTAAAGTAAGCATCTGTAGTTAGAAGCAAAGAAATGATGTTCCAAATAAATAAATTCAACTTCTATTTCTTGGAGTGATCTAGGACAGCTGATGGAGATTGACACTCTTAAGTTACATGAATGTTTTGAACGTGTAAAGAATCCTTTATAAATTCAGCTTGGTTTGCTGTGATACACTTTCCAAATTAGGATACTGCAGAGCAGATTGTGAAATGGTGATTTACATGACTTGAGGATTTTGCTCCTTGTGATTAAACACAATAGCACTTCCTTTGGTTCCCTTTAGAATGCATTTTAAAAAATGTATTTAAATGTATGTAGAAATGTATTTAAAATGCAGGTTTATAAATATCCACAAATATAAAAATACCCAGCAAAAAGTGCATTATTGAGTGCTGTGTAAAGTACAGCTGAGCATGTCTAGAATTGCAGCATTCTAAATGAGGAAATAAAATTACAACTAAGAAAAATATTCAAAGTATCATTTTTTTTTCTGGCATGAAAGTGAAAACATGGAGTTTTGTTGGCTCATTCTTCCTTTTGCAAAGGATTTAGTGCTAAGCTTTTACCTCACTACATGATATACTGCAGTGAAATGCACAGAAATTTGGGATTAGATATGAGTTGTAACATCGAGTAAATTTTATGTTGAGAAATTTAGAGCGTGCCAAGCAGCCAGCTCCTTGGACAAAAGACTAACATGAATAGGTTAGAGAATTATTAGCCTCTAATAATAGATTATATACTATATATCAAGTAATGACTACTTACTATCCTGCATTTATCTGTTACACGATGTCCTTTTTAATTACCTACCCTGCCGCCACAGGGGCCGGCAGTTGGTGCAAGAAACACTGCAAAGCTCATGCCTTCTTCCCTTGTAAAATGGAAATATCTTCCCAATCTGTGCCCTTGCAGTTCTTAAGTATGGGTTTCCCAGGAAAAAAAAAGCATCCAAAGCACGTCTTTTTCGGACAGTCATTTTTAAGGAAGGTTGTGTTACCGAAATAGTTTTTCCACACAGTTCCATCCAGTGGAGAGCAAAACTCTACCTGACTCTGGCTCTTCCCTTCAGATTTTAATTTCTTCTGCTGCTTGTCTAGGTGAGGAACAGATAAAAATAGATTGTTAGATGAGGCTGTTGCTTTTAATTATATTCATAATGAGCATTCACCATCCTTAATTCAATAGTGCAGTATAACGGGGGAGGGCAGGCTTGTTTAACCTCATTTCCTAAGGAAATGAGGCATATAGCATCCCACCACCCATCCACCTGGACCCAGGCCTCTCCTAACAACATGTGAATGCTTTGTAAATGGACTTGAAAGGGGACAGACATCTCAAAGGTTACATTTCCTCATGGAAACTGGGGTGAGTGTGGGGAAAATCTCCACACTCCTGTGCCAGGCAGGTAAGTTCAGTCTGACAGCAGCCCATGGCCGGTCACATCCCCTGCCTGCTGGAGAACAGCAGGGCTGGAAGAGCTGGGCATCAGGCTTGCTGCTGGGGCTGAACTTTGGGATGGGCAGCACTGGGAAAAACCAGAGGAAATCACTTTTGCTCACAATTTGGTTTCAGATAGGAGCATAAATTCTGGGAGCCTCATTTTACACTAATTCTCCCCAGTGTAATATCAGTGCAGGCAGCCTCCCATTTTTGGTGAAGTCAGGGCAGAGTGAAGAGCTTCTGGGAGCAGAATAAAACTCAGTGAAAATTGGCCACTGTGCTTTTGGACCTGCAGTGTTGCAGGGGACCTTTCCCATGCTGTGCCCCCAAAGGAGCAGTTCTCCCCACTGCTTCCCTCCCTCCATCTGCTCCCACACCAACTGCTCTTGGAGCTGGCAGCACATTAATAAAAAAATGTAAGTTTTATGGGACAAAGTAAATAAGGCAATTCATATATCATTCCTAAGACACACAGAAAGGAGGCAGAGAAAAATAACCAACCGATATTTTATATGAGGATATTTCCATGAGTCAGCTCATTTTCATGTTTCTGGGCTTCCAGCTGCAAGCTCTGCTGTGTTGGCTTATCTTCTACTCGAGGCCTGGCATGTGCCAGAAGTAGCTTATAATTGGCTATGTTTCCCCTTTGTAAATGGTAATAATAGGGCCTTTATCAGCAGAGAATGGCTAAAAATTTGGATGTCTTTAATTTCATCATAACTTGTAATTTTTTTCAGGTCTAATATTACACAAATAGATCTCAGAGCTCCTTGTTCAGGTTGCAGGGCTGACAGCAGAGGGGTTGATTTTTGTCAGTGGGATATTGAACTGTCCGTCAAATGTTCCCTAAGTAATGACCATAGAGCTGAATTTATCCTTTAACCCTTGTGGCAGGGGTTTAATTAACCCTTTGGCTCAAGAAAAGTCACAGTAGCTGTGGCTCAGCCTGGCTGGGAGAGGCTGATGCATTTCTTGTGGCAGCCTTGATGTTTATTGCAGGGCAAAATGCAAGGTATTTTCAATGTATTTTAATTCATTTGAGGTTTTCAATGAACTCACCTCAGCCTTCTAAACTCCTCCTGAGATTGCTTCCTGTGGATTTCAAAATGACTAAATTTAACTGGGTTGGGGGGAGGGGGGGGAAAGCAGCTCATTCAATACGATTTCTAAAGACAACCATGCAAGCTTTATAGAAAATGAATTTTAAATTTCTACATGACAGAAGAATTTGGTTGATCACAGGCATAGGAAGGATGTTGCAAGATTTATTTGGCCAGTCACAACTTGAATTTTGAATAAATTCTGTCAAGCTGTTAAAAAAAAATATGGAAATACATCACTTGACGCATTCAAATCACAAATATGTTTGAGGGGAGCTGCAATCTGCTCAGAGATGTCCTGTGAATAAAAAAGATTTCACATGTGTTTAATATATTCCTTTTTGAGGAATTAATTGTCCACCCGCACTGACAAGCATGGGGGATGGAGGAGCGGAATGGGAGCGATTTGCAGTTCTTAGTGGGAATTAGTGGCATGACTATATTATAACAATCATAATTAAGCTTTGTACTTGAACAGTGCCTTTCCTTGGGGAATCTCAAGGCACTCTGTCAAATTTATGGGGAAATCCCGGGGAAATAAGTGATTTCCCTACAGATCCGCAAAAATTCAGTGGCAGAGCTGTGAGCAGACCCCAGGTCTCCAGTCTCCTGGACTCTGGCTCCAGCTCACAGCAGGAGCTGCCTGATTCCTCTGGCACAGGAATCTCTCCTGTTCCTCTGTCACAGGGCAGGACTCAGGGGCTCCGGGAGCATGGCCTGGGGATGTAGGTGGGTGCTGGGGTGACTCCCTCACCTGGGGCTGCACAGGGAGCAGCAACATGGGCTGGGGGCAGAGGCAAGGTGACAGCAGGGACAGGCAGCTCACACCAGACAGCCTTTCCAGCTGGACCCTGAACCTAAATAAAAATAACAGGGGGAAACCACACTTGGATGTTGCTGTAACCCTGAGGATGTCTTGACTTTCCATGCCTCAGTTTACCCACCTCTGCAGTTAATATGGTGGCACTGTAGGAGAACTTGTGGTGGTGGATTTTTCATGACAAAGAAATTAAATCAGGAAATCTTATGTAAGGATGTGGTGCTTTGAGCGTCAGTTTTTCATCAAGGCTGAAGTCCTAACCAGAAAAATGTGCTCTATTTTATCTCAAAATTCATGGTTTGTGCGAGAAATACAGAGGGAAATTATTTATGTGTCATGAAGAAGTGTCATGTGTCATCTGATGAGATGATCACAGGTGATGAAAATGTTTAAAATCCCTAAGGTTAAAAATCTGAACAACTTTATGTTTCTAATAAACTTTGAGACCTTCAGAGGCAAGGTCCCCTTGGACTCAGTAGGATGAATTGGCCTCCTCAAGTAGGCTGAGTTTAATTTTGTGCATAAGACAAGGAACAAGTTACATTATGGGGTTGTTTGCTCCCCTGGCTGGTTTCACCAGTTTGTGCAGCCTGGTAAAAAACCAAACAAATTCACCTGACTGCACAGACGGAGCAAAGCCAACAGTAAGTTTTTCATCTAAGTGCCTGCAGAGGATGCCAAAGTGTTCAAAAGACAACTGGACTTAATATCGTTGAGAATGTTTAAAATAAGCAGTAAAACCTTAAACACTGATTTGGTGTTTTACTGGAACAAATAGAGAGATTTAAAAATAGTGGTTAGATGCTGAAAAGCACAGCTTCGGTGAAAATCCCAATATTTGCTCTGAATAAATCCTTTCCCTCCTAGGAGGAGGCTGAGTGTGGAGGGAAGCAGAGTTATTGGCCTTTCTTGAGCACAGGCTGCTCATTTGGCTTGGTGATGGGCAAAAGGATGTTTTTGGGTCTGTGTGAAGGAGGCTGTCAAGGAGCAATGGGCAGTGTTTCTCTGGATGGGAGCATGTGGTGTTTTAGAGGGAGCTGAGTTGTTGCCATGCAGAGAAATCCCTCCCCTCTGCCCTGGGAGCAGGGGTCATGGCAGTGGCCTGGCAAGAGGCAACGCTCTCCGCCGGCACTGCTGGCATCTCTGCAAGCCTCGGGTCACAGGACCAAGGGTATCCCAGCAGAACTGGGACAGTTGGCAATCCTCGTTCTTGTGCAGACTGTGTGAAATGCACACCATTCCCCAGAGCTTACAGGCACAGTTACAAATGAAGCAAAGATGGCAGGAATGACATTCCCTTGCTAATTATAGTGTGGTCCCATCTGTATATTTGGTGTTATGTCACCAACTCCAGCCTGCTTTTTTCTAGCAGGGAAATACTGCTGTAGGTCGAAGCTCAGCACAAAAGGTTCCAGACCTCTAGTAGTGTTATAGCTGCTTGTTTAACAGGGGCAAAACTCTCTTTTTAAGGGCTATCAGTTGGAAATCTGAGAGCCTGTTGGCTAAGGTACTTTTTGGGCGATTCAACAGTCCGTGTTTAAAAAGCACTTGGGTGTGGATAAACATAACAGAGTTCAATGGCTGCACATTTCATTGAGCCCCACTGCTCCATTGCCATGGTGCATGGCAGCAAAGCTGTGAGCTCAGGTCCATCCCTCCTGCATGGAGAAGGTGGGAGAGCAGCTGTCTGCCTGGCCATCAGTGCTCTTCTTGGCTGCAGACTTTTTGGTTGGTAGATAGTCTGTGAAGAGTTTGGGCTGTAGAACCTGTGCATTACGCTCCAGGAATTTCCTTGGAGAGGTATGAGGACAGAAGCAGTTCTACTGGATCACTCCTTGGGGTTTTTTCTTTAAATTCTCCTGAGGATCTCATGTGTCCTCCTAGGGACTCAGATACAGTCCTGGCGTCTGTGTCTCTGTTTCTGTTGGTGGAGTTTCCTGACTCCTTCTTGTAAAATGGCTGCAGTTTAGGACCTTAAATCTTCTCATTTTTCCCTCTAAAGGAGCCGGTGGGGTGCTTCATTCTTGCACGTGGTACATGTGAGCAATATTGGTGAGCCTCATGCTAAATCATATAGGACTTAGATTTTTAATTAGGATAGAGGTGGGAGCCTCCAAATCTCATGTGATTAGAGAGTTCTCATAACTTTTACATTTATTATATGGTCCAATTAGCATATTTCTTACTTTAATGTCTCTATCGCCCTGTTCAATGATGAAAATCCAAAAATAAGAGCACTTGCTAAAACTTGAAAGCCATGAAGTGAAAACAGTCCAGAAACAAAAGTAAAAAGCACGTTCCTAATTTAATTCACTGTTTGGGCTAAAAACAATTAATGAAACTTTGGCAAAACAAGGAAACACCATAAATAATGACAAGGAAAATAAAATCTGAAAACCATCCACTTCACTGGTTGTGGGAGAGGCAAAAGGAATTTAAAAAGTCAAATAAGGCTTTAAGCCATCCCAAAAGCAGGCTTGTATGAGGAGGTGGAGAAGCACTATGCAAAGATGACTCGCTCAGGGCTTACACCTGGAACTGTCCTGGGAGGTTAAAGCCCCTCTCTGCCCCTGGTTTGCTGATAAATCCCAACCATGTTTGGTGGAGCTCATGTGCAGGAGGGGAAGCAGATCCTCAAACAGCTTTAAGGGTGAGGAGCTGCCACATGAAGGCCATGGTGTCTCTGAAAGTCAAGGAGAATTTGTACCAGCAGAAATAGGCTCTTGGTTTTTTTGTTATGCAGGAAGCCGTTGGTGGAGCTGGAATTTAACAAGTTCACAACTTAACAAGTCCCAGCCTAGTGTCTGGACTACCAGAATAGATTTTTTTCACAAATACCCCAAATCACTCAATGCTTTTGTCAAATTTCTGTCTCTCTGTACCCAGTGTCAGCCTCAGCTTAACAATGAAGGTAGTCCCAGAAAACTTCTCACAAATAAGCAACCTATGCTCCCTGTTATGAAAGCAACCTCCTACTGTCTTGTATATTAATTCTGCTCTTGTAGGGTGCTGTAGAGGTTGAATTTTCTCTGCCTGGCATGGTAACTTTCATTTTTTTAGGAACTTCAAGTTTCTGAAAGGCTTAAAGTGAGCCATGAAGGCTCCACCTCTTTCTTGGCCCTGTAAACCCGTAAGCAGTTCAGCTGAGGCTAGGGGATTTGTGTATAGTGATTTGGGAAAGTTGTGAGTATAAATAGTAAGGAATTTGAGATGTTTTTCCCCTCTGTAATTCAACACTCAATAGCTTCCCCTTCCACCCTGCACATAAGGTGCTGTACCAAAACCATGGAAAGAATTTGTGGAGCTTCAGATCAAGGAAGTTCATAAGCTTGCAGGCTTTTTTCTTGCTTGCTCTTTCAAAAAAATCTTATAATGTCATCTCCTCTGGAGAACAGCATAGCCAGAGGACTTTACAAATTTTCACCAGATCATCTCACCAGGAGCATTTGCCCCAGGGCCGAGGCAGGACAGCCTCTGATCTCTTATGCACACTGTGGTAAGGGCAGGAACCTGGAATAAGTGTTCAGCCTCAGCTTTTTCCTTTCTTTTTTCTCCTTTCTCTTTCTGATAGCAGTTACTGCTGACAGAATGTGTTCAACCTTCTCTAAGCTCCAACCTCAGTCTTCCTTCAGCCCATCCACATCTCACAGATGTGCAGGGCCAAGGTATTGGGCTGCAGCACGCCGAATAACAGAATCATTTAGGATGAAAAGACCTCTCACACCATTGAGTCCAAGCTCAAATGACCAGGGTCATCTTGGCCCCAGCTCTGTGATGAAATGCCCATCTCTGGAGTCCCAGGACAAGACATTCCTGAGCACAGAAGCTGCCATTGCACCTGGCAGCAGTGCTTGGAGCTGGGGACACCCTGACATGTTTGTTTTTAAGTGCCCTGCAGGTTCCTTTCACCTCCTTAGGCATCTTTGTCTTAGTTTCTCCTGTGCTTTAAACCCTGCGCATAAAATGCAAATGTAAATCTCAAAACAACTTCACTTATTCTAACAGAAATGTCATCTCTGAGCAGTATTTATGCAAGTTCTCTGTAGCCCTTGTGATTTCAGCCTAGAGATGGGTCTCAGCTCTGCACTTCATCCCCAAAGCCTGATGAAAACCCCTCATACAGCTCTCCAAGCAGGCATGTATGGGCACAGATTACAGATGACCACAGCATATATTTGTGTACATTCATTGCCAGGCATTTGATGTATCGTTTCATTTCTGAATCTTGACTTCATTTTGCACCGTGATATTTGAACATGCAGATTTAAAAATCAAGCCCCAGCATTACTGTTTAAAGAACCCTCAATGCTTTTGGTAAAAACCTGAGTAAGTATTTGTTATATTTAGAGGCAATTCTGCTTATTGTCTCTTCATACCATAAGCTTTTCACTGACCTAGATTTTGCTATTCCATTTTCCATTTGCATGGAAAGAAAGTCTTTTGTCTATTAGTGTTCTCTTGCACTTGCTATCCCATCCACCAGCCAAAATCACACTCACTACCCTGTGATGGTGTGAAGAGCTTCACTGGAAGTGATTGTGTGGCTGAGGATCCTGGCTTCAAACTAGAAATAAAAATCTATTGCAGCTTTTAGCTTTGTAGAATACTTGGGCTGAAGAGTGCTGGAGGACCAGCCCAAAGCAGAAGAGCATGCAAAGAGGAATGGTTTGTGTGTTTTCCAGCAGTAGCAATTTACAGAAAGAAAAGTGGACAGAGTCAGAAACTGGCTTCCTTTCAGTCGGAGAGAATAGTTCTCTCCCTGGATATATATTACAGCTATAGCTAAAGACACAAAACAACGTCTTGATTTTAATTCTGGTTTCAGTTTTAGCATTTCATTAAAGAGATACCTGTATTGACAGGAAGAGTTGTAATGTTTTTGGGGAGTTGTTATTATCGTATTACACGATTATGGTGTTTATTGCAGTGGTGCCTGAGGGCTGAATTTACAAACGCTGAGGATGGATTACATGGGTATTATGCTGCACACAGACATTTTGCTGCATGTTCATGTTGAAATCCTGTGAACTGGACAATGTAAACAAATTAACATTATCAGGGAAAATCTGTTTTATAAGTTAACTTTCCCTGCAGACTATACTTGGCCAAGGGATACTTGCTCCTGCTCTCACATCTCCTGCATCTCAACCATGTTCAAAAATGTTTTTACTAGCACATGTTAACCAAAACTTCATTCTTTTCAGGGAAAAAAAAAGCAGGCATGTTTTAAAATGCATTTGATCCAACCAGCTAGTATATTTTTAAACACAACAGTGTTATGTTTAACAGTGTGTTAGCATATGTCAATTAACTTGTTTCTGTGGAGTGCTGACAGAAGTGCCCCCATCGCCACCAGCCCTGAGGGGCCCCAGGGCTCAGTCAAGTCAGCAGAAGGGAGCTTGTGCCCATACCTCCAACCCACTGAAACTCAGCACTGGCTCTTCTGGACAGTATTGGGGTGCTGGAAGAGGGCACAGTGATTTTGAAGTCATTCCTCCTTCTGCTGGCTGTGGTCTGCAGGTAACCCCCCATGGCTGGAGCGATGCACCAGGGCTCCTCTGTCAGCACCCCAAGTGATGTCTCCTGTGAGCACACACGTGAGCTGAGATGCTCTCACTGCACACAACGCCCTTCCAGACAGAATAAATAGAGACTTTTTCTCACACTGTCAGGAGATCACACCCCTTCTCTGTGCCAGATATAGATGAGATGGAGGAGAAAAGATGCACGTGCACGTGCATGTAGCCCCTAAGTCTCTCCTGTGCCCAGAGCAGGTGGTGAGGATGGCTGTGCATGTCTGAGGTGCTTTGTATGCCAAGTCATGGCCATAGCCATGTAGGCTAGTCATCTCCCCACTGCTGTGGACCACGCTGGCCAGATCAGAGGGAGCACTTTAATCCATTGTTAGAAACAGCAGAGACCTTTCTATCCAGAGACTGGCATGTGCTGCTGGATAAAGCCCTGGGAATGTGCATCCTGGCAGAACCTTCCTGTGCATCCCAGCCATGAAATTGTGCATGGTGAGAAGTGGAGTGGGGAGGACATAGGTCAGGTCTCATCAGCAAAGCAGGGATGCACACTGCTTTCTTACAGGGTTGTGCAAGTGCCCGTCCATGAGTGGACATGAGCTGCAGAGACACCATTGGGTGTTTGAAAGGGCTCATCTGTTACTGCCCGTGCAGAGGGTGTGGAAAGGGTAAATATCTGGGCTTTTATGGCAGAGGAGGTGTCCAGAGTCTGTATCCCCATGCCCTGCTGCTGTGGGCTGCCTGGTGTATCCATGTCCCAGCTAGGCTCTGTGTGGGAGCAGCCCCCCAAGCAGACAGACTCACTTCTGCTGCTGTTCCTCATCCAGAGAATTTGGGCAACCTTCATTTCTCATTTCAAGATTAGCAAATGCATGAATGATTCGCATGTGTTCTGGGGCAGTGTTAATAGGAACGGTAGAAATACCTAGAATAAGCAGTGTCCAAAAATAGGTCTCTTGTCCTGCCAATGTCTTGCACATGTTCTTAACTTTCCTGCCCTGGGAAGCAACTCCAGGCACCCTGCAGGGCAGGAGAGTTTTTCCATTCACTTCAGTGGGTGCGGGATTTCAGTCTGCCTTACAGACCTGTGGATTTTAAAGGGTCTGTCCATAAGGCACACTGGAGCTCTCTGCAGGGTTGAAGTGCTTTATATTTTTAGCACTGACACAATGGTCCTGAGGGAAAAGCACATTTTTGCCCTGCTCAAAGGGCATGGTCAGACATGTTGCTCTGCTGGGGCTGCTCGGGGTCAAGTTGTTACTGGCCCTGAACCATTTCTTCGGGTGCTGCACCTTCCTGCTGCACAGCTTGGCTGCCATAATTGGTGCCGTGGAGCTGACCTACACCAGCCGAAACATGTTGGAAGTGGGGTTTTATAAATAGACTGTGTGGACAAAGGGTGTCTGCTCCGGGGTGTTTATGGAGCTAGGGAGAGGAGCTTGGGGCAGGGGATGGAGCCTGAGAGCTCCCAGTGAAGCAGCACAGCCCTGTTTGCAGAACAGGGAGTGTGGTGCTGGCAGAGCCTGCGGCAAGCCCTCAGCACAGGGAAGGACGGAGAGGCCACGACCCGGGGTGTGGGTGCTCAGCTATTTTCTCCCTGTGAGACTGGCTCCCAGGCCTTTGCTCATGCAAACCATGACAGATCCCATCTAAATGAGTAGCTG
Source organism: Anthoscopus minutus (assembly GCA_013399455.1). NCBI lineage: Eukaryota > Metazoa > Chordata > Aves > Passeriformes > Paridae > Anthoscopus > Anthoscopus minutus. The sequence continues at coordinate 51,855 of VWYI01032224.1, forward strand.
GAAATTATGTGCTCCCTCCCTGGTCTGGGCTGGATCTGAATTTTGCTACCAGTCTCAGGGAGTAGCTTTTGCTACTGAATGCGATTAAAAGAACCAGAACTTGGCACTGTGGGATCTTGCCCAGGTAATCAGGGTGATTGACATTGAATCCTTTGATTTCTCCAGAGGCATCATAATATTTTAAACTTATTATTAATTACAAGTGTATTAATCTCTGAATAGTATTAACAGTATCTCAAAATATAATTTTATCCTATCCAACCTACTGGGAAAAAGAAATCAGTTTTGGATGAACCGAACAACTTTATAGACACTGTGCTTTATAACCAGATAGATTTTCCCTAGTTAGTTCCATTTCTATCTAATATTGGTGGAAGATTAAAGATACTGAATCAATGCCTGTAAAAGCTTACATTAAAAATTTGCAGTAAATGAGAAGAGGAAAATTTCATTAGAAACATAAATTGTAGCAACTGGAATGCCTGCAACCTATTTTTAATATTCTACTGACAGTCACACTTGAAAGCCCTTTTTTTTCCAAATGTTTTCCTTTCTCAGATTAAAAAAAAAAAGAAGAAAATGACCTCTAATATTTTGAAATATAGAACTAATTACAGTACAGAGTGATCCTGATCCCACTGAAGTCAACTGCGGCATTCTTTATGACATTGCAGGATAGTACCTCTATTAAGAAATAGTGAGGAAATGAGATACTTTAAAGAAAAGAGTTTAAAATGAACTGGCTCTGTTGGCCTCTTTTGTAAAAATACCTTAGAGCCACTTCTATTAAGTCAAAAGGTTCATTGAAAAGAGAGAAATTAAAAGATGCTGCTTGTGGAGCCTGGCAAAACATGAATTTTGCAACAAATATCTCTCCAATCCAATTATAACATTCAAATCAACGAGGAAAAAAATTATTAACTATAATGAAAGCTTTCTACTGAAAAAGTCTACTTGGAGGTGTCCAGACCTAAAGGAATTACCAAGTCAGCATTATAGTGGGGAAAAAATGTAATGTAAATGAGAGTGAAATAATAATTTTCTGGTGGAAATAAGTGCAGTTGTTTGATATAATTTTGACACACAGCATAATTTCAGCATCAACAGTGAAGTTTAAAGAATCAGTGTGTCTTCATGAGATTTCTGTACAGAAAAGCCATTCAGTAGGAAAATCTAAATTAGACTTTGGTTTGCACATTGGCTCCTCTACAAGAGAAAGCCCTGAATTATTTTAGTTGCAAATAGAAAAATAGAGATGACCCCTTTTCATTAATTTCTAGGCATCTTTTCCACTTGAAAATTCAGCATGATTGTGGCATATAAATCACAAGAAATGTGATGTGTGACTGTTTTGGTACTCACAAAAATTGAACTTTGGTTTAAGTGTCTAATACTAGTTCAGCTGTTTGAAATTGTACAGTTTTCCACAGTGAGCTACACTGAGCTCATGTCACTGTGTTTCTTGCAGATGTAATTTTTCAGGATCATGGGGATATATTCCAAACAATTAAAACTATTAAAGTAGGGCATGTCTTCAGTATTTTACTCAGTCTAGTAGTCTGTGTGAAATATATTTGTAATTTTGTGTTCATTTCCAAATGGAGACAGATTCACACACCCTCACAGCCAAACTCAGGACAAGAACCAACAATTAAATGAAGCCTGAGATCCAGTCCAAAGCAGGCATATACTCAATTTAATTTTTAAATAGCTTAATTAATAGTTTCAGTTAAAGCAAAGAAGTGAAAATGGGTCAAACTATGTAAACATTGGTTAGAAAAACACACTGTCCAGCCAAAGCATTGTAGAAGTGCTTTTAAGAAGAATGATCTTTAAATTTAATTTAAGCATGGTTTTCCAGCTTAGGTAAAAGCCCAGTTCAGACAAGGCTCAAGCCACTTTTTGTGCCACAAAGAATTACCCAGGTATGCTGAGAGTTTATTTAGTCTTTGCTAGTTCTGAGGCCGTGTGTCACCGAGCAGTCATCCTTCTCTCCTTGCTGTCAGCACCTTGTTGCCTCTCAGCACTCAGAGCTCCCCGTGGGGAAACTGCACTGAGCCCGCACCGGGACATCCTCAGCAAACATTGACTGGAGCTGTGAAATGGGCTGGGGGACACTGCTGCTGCACACTGAGTGCTTGTGGTCTGCACACAGCCAGGTTCAAGTTCTTATTGGCATGCCTGTGATGGCTGCTGGAGACTTATATAAGTCTCAAGGCCAGGAGGGTGATTTTGCTCCGGAGTAGTCGGGGAGTAGAAGCAACACCACGTGTCTTATATGACCAGGCATTGCTCAGCAGCCCTCACTACAGGGGAACATACACTGTTAACTTCTTGGTCTGTCCTGGATTCCTTAGGGGCAAAATCATAAAGTGCAAGCAATCACTCAATCCAGAGAATTATTGTATCCAGAGAAAATTATGTTCTCTACCCAAAAAACCAATTTTTTTTGCAAAATTTTTCCATGATACTTAAATTTCCATTTAAATTACATGAGGGTGTCATTTGAAAGGGTTAAGAATATTGTTTTTAAAAATCCCTTTTTAATTATAGAGTAGCACTGACATGACTCTATAGATTTGTAGTTTGAAGTTTCTGCTCCAGTGAGTTCTTTGCAGGTTTGCTGATTTGCAGTTAACTTCCAGAATCCTATCTTTTTCGTTAGAATAACTGAAAGGCTTCTGTTTGCTTGTGGGGCCTTGGTTTTATCCATAATTTTTTTGTTAATTTCAATTAAGTTAATAAACAGAAAATAGAAGAATAAAAAAAACTTCAGACGGTAAGTACCAAGACAGGCTCAGGTGCATTGCTTTAGGAAGATGTCACTGCCATCCCCTTCATTGGCACTTCTTACTGGTATGATAGAGTTTGGGAGTTTGAGCCTAAACTTTGGCTAAGTTCTACCACATGAGAATATTCTCCCAGTTCTTGCATTTCGCCTTGATTTGTGCAGAGCAGGTCATGGGCAGAAGCTGGCAATGTCTGAAGGTGCCACTGCTCTTTGCCAGATATTCCCTTTGGAGTGTAGGGTCAGGTTTAGGGGAGAAAATCTGTGGTTGGTGGCTTTTTGTGGAGTACATGGCTGGCAGATGAGACTGTTTTGGCTTTCCTGATCTGAACAGTTTTGTTTCCATTGTAAAGGATGACACAATCTGTGCAGGCAACAAAATCCAGCTGGTTCTTCTCTCCACCTGCAGAACATCTGTATCAAAGATCCTTATAATGAAGGACAGTTTTTAATGTTTATATTCAAAAGCAAAACCTAAACAGGAGACAACGTCCCTTTCATGAGAATGAAGCAAACAAACATTTTGGGCTGGAGATGAGGCTGGATGAGCTGACCTACTGCAGCTTATCTGGAAAGTTAAACGTGTCAAAGGTTCTCTGCCAGGCAAAGGGAAGATTTAGGAGAGGTTTTTATAAATGGCAGTTGGGCAATTAATGTTAACCATCAATATCAGAATGGCTTAGATTACATGATTAACTAGTAAGAGTTTTGAGCTGGCTGGTAATTTTAGATTAAATAGTCAGGCAGCCAGTGACTTGAATATTGATGAATATCCTGTGTTTTATTAATATGCATTCTCTATAAATTAGAGGCTTAGTACACAAAGAAGAATCCTAATGCTCTTGCTATTTTTCATTGCCACAGGTAGAGCTGAATAATTCATAGCAATTAATTTATTTCACTGATTTAGCCTTTTGGGGCAGGGGGGAGATAGGGGGGAAGTTGAGCACAAGTAGTCAGTAGGTAATTTTTTCCATGTTTATTTATGATAAATAACTCACCAAACACATTCGAAGACTAATTCTTAGTTGTGGGGATTTTTTTGTATTTTAAATTGGACAGATTGGGAGGAATATGGGCATAAGTGCAAGCAACCTGCTAGTCAGTACAAGAACCCAAATGAATTTTAAATTGTAAAAAAGCCCAGCTAATTGCAAATACAACACAAACAGGGTCAGGCTCATGTTGATTTGTATTGATTGGTGCAATGCTGGTAACATTGCATATTTCTGCTCCTCATTTAATTGATTTTAGTTCTTCAGGACCAAGATTTTCTTACAAAAATTTCTGTGGGCAGAATTCCTTGTCTGTATTTAGTCCCAAATTCATAGGTGAGATACTGCCCTTTTTGCAGCCAAGGAAAGCTTTACCCTTCATTCTGAAATATCCAGGACTCTACCTGCTGATGGCAACATTCCTGAAGATCTTTTTTGGTGCACACCAAGCAATAACATGTCCAACACAAATGACATTTTATATTTGTGCAAAATTTCAGAATATCCGTATTCAGATTTCTAAAATTTTTTTTTAGGCAGTGGGAGAGTGTGCCTTAAATACAAGACAAAACGTTGCAGCACAAAGATCATTTGCCAGTCCTGCAGCTCAGGGAGGCTGCAGCTCTGTCTTGGTGTCCCACTCGTATCCTGAGCAGGTAACACACGAGGAGGAGGAGGAGGAGGAGGAGGCTGGATGATTACTGCCTCTCCCTTTCTCTGGTTCTTGCAACACACTCACAGCAGTGAGACTTGCAGAGCACGCAATAAATCATTGCCTCATTATGCTCCTTCTGAAGGTTTGTTTAGGGCACCTACTCTAGTACTGGCTACGAAAGATTATTTGTTCTTCCCAGAAATTCCTCTCAGATATAGACCTCTGGTTTGATTTGCACTAAAGGAAAAAATCTCTGCATCTTATTTTTGAAATAATTTCTTAGTGTGCAGAACAATTTACATTACAGAACTGCCTAAGAAAGTAATTTAAGCAATGTCTGGAGGGGATTTTAATTTGTAGGTGGGTGATTTTGCTGAGAACAGGCAAAGGTTAAAGAAGGATTTTGTGGTTTTGTGGTTCTGTGACTTGTCAATATGAAGTATTAATAAATGAAAGAGAGGGTCTTCCTCCCCTCCTTTCCTCCTTCCTCCCTTCTTCCTGCCTTTCTTTTTGCTTTCCTTCTTCCCTTCTTTCTTTGCTGTGTGCATAAAAGCTGTTGATCCTTTACCTAGCCAGAATTTGTTGAATTATTGTAAAAGAAGCCTAGGTACCTCATTAAAAAACATTGTAAAGTCTTCATTCACTTCTGTATGTCTTTAGCCAGTCCTAGTTCACAGCTGGTGCAGGACAACACTGGTCTGATTGATAGAAAAGGGATTTTGACACTTGGTTTCGACTTAAAGAGACAAATTGTCCTAATAAAAGGTGTGTATTAGTTGGCCTAATTTACTAAGGAGAAGCAGTATTGCTGGTTTTGATAAAAGAGTATTTATTTAGCCTTGCACCAAATAAATGCTGGAATAACCTAGATTGTACCTGCAATGGATTTGAATGGCCAGAGCTGAGACTTTGGAGAGCAGGTGGGTACACTGCAACACGGCTGGGTTTTGCTGCAGTGTGACAATGTGATCTAGGATCTGATCCAGGCTCCTCAGAAATCAATGGAAATTCTACCCTTGACTTTACTGGGCTTTGGATCCTGCTCCAATTGTGCCAGTATGGAAATGAAATTATTCCAGCTTGGGGGAAGAGTTTTCTGGCTTTACAGATTCAGCGTTTTGTATTGATGGGTGTGTTTGTGTAAGTGGTCCTGATTTCAAATTTAAGTGGTTTTGACATGTGCCTTGCCATGATCCTCCCTCCTAGTCACAGTTCCCTGAAACACAATAGACTTCTGTTTTGTGGCCACTCACAGGCATCCCAGATGAACAATGACATTTCATAGATGATTGTAATGTGAAACTCAAAATCATTGTAAGCTTGCTCAAAATGTGACTTGTCTTCACACAAAAGCTCCCTAAGTTTTCTGCACGTCACAGCAAAGCTGGATGTGTTCACAGCCATAAAGAAACACAAAGCTAAGTCACTTTGGTGTATTTAGGGGTTTCACTACACAGCCTCCTGCACCATCATAACTCAGTCTTGGGTATAATTCTCATTTGATCTTAAACTCTTACAAAGAGACTAGGAACAGAAGATGTGCTGAGGTAAGGGCCAGAAAAGACTTTTTTCCAACACCCACTGCAATCTGAGTCCCCCATAAACAATCAGGACTCAGCGAGAATTGTACCCAACCTTTTTTGATGGAAGTGCAGTGGTGACCTTCTAGATTGATTAAAGATGTGACATTGATTGACTTTGAAGGGAGCCACATCCACCCTTCTTCTGCCAAAAAGGCAGTGGCTGCAATGTGAAGCCTTAAGAATGGGGCATTGCTCTTCCAAGTACATGGAAGGCATCCAAGGGTAACGGGATAATGCAGATAATGGGATAGGGTTTCTCCCCTCCTCTCCCTCAAATACCATATAGCTAGATTTTGGCTATCCAGCATCATGCCTTAGAAGACTTTTCTCTGATAGCTACTTAAAAGATGAAATAGCTGAGGAAATGAGCTCTTTTGGTAGGTTATTTAGGATGTTTGATGGTTGAGAATGTCAAAAAGGACTGGTGATGTTGACTCTGCAGGATCCTTTAATGGTGGTAGGGGTATGATGTTGTGAGGACCAGTGTCAGTGGAAGGAATGGTGTGTGGGGGGAAAGCTTTATTCCTCTAGTCAACCCACCCCTGAGGATTGTTCACACTGTCACTTTGGGGTGTCAAGTTTGAGAAATGCTAAAATGACCCTATTTGCCAAAGATACAGGGTGTCTTAACAAAATCTGGCATCTTTAAGGCACCTTGAGCTGGCACTGAGTAATATTGGCCTCCAAAATTACCACTTCTGAAAATCTAGGCCACTGAACCTGATATGAACTATCAGAAAGCAGAGACAAGGGAGCATTTATGTTGGAGAATGTATAGTGCCTTGAAAACTACAAATCAAAATAATTCACCCTTTTATGTGTAAATCTCCTTCTCTTTGATACACAAATTGAAAAGCTGTCTGGTTTCCTTGTAGTTTCTGTAAGCAAGCAGTGTGTGACTGCACCCTCTAGAATGCTATTTAGGTGTCATTTAAAGTGCAGACCTGTTAAGGTCAAGCAAGCTCATCTGTATGCTAAAACTGAGCCCACTAAACCTCACCTAAAACCAGCAGGCAAGGGGGTCTAGAGTTCCACGGCTCCCCCGTGACAAGGGCATGGCGTGACAAACAGTGAAGCACCAAAAGATCAAAGCACTTTTCCAGGCACAACAATAAAATCAGAGACAGAAAAACACCAGGTCCTGGTGCAGGCGTCTGCTCTTGCAAAGCAGCCTTTGTCAGGTTGGACACAGCCAGCCCATGGCAAGGGGATGCAGGCAGGAGCTGGGCACTGGCAGTAAACAAACATCAGCAGAAGAACATCCTGTGTGGTGCATTCCTGAGCTGGGAGAAAGGCTGGAGAGTCACTGCACAAAGCCCACGTGGAGGGGATTACTGGGACATGCTGAATTTACTGTGAGTTTGTTGGAAACTTTTCAATGCAACCATGGAAAGGCAGTGTGATATGTTTTGCTCATACTCCAGAGTTGTTTTCCCTGGTTGAGCGCCTCACTGCAGGTCCTGTGGAAGTCAATAGCTGTCTTGCCTTTCAGAAGGATTATGCCCCTAAATAGCTTCTTTAGGAAGTGTACTTTGCTTGGTGATAACACAAAGCAGAGGGTGGATGATTAACACCAATTAGGATTATTTACAAGAACCTAGAAAACAATAGGTCCATAAATCATTGTCTTATCAATTGTAGTTCCTCCTAAGTAATTCAGTCATCATTGGGCACACTGTGTGTTTCACTGTTTGTTACGTACAGATCACACTGATGTTAGCTGAAGTGGGTGCAAATGTTGAAGATACAATAAGTCCTAATATAGCAGCATGTTACAAAAAAAATCTGGTTGTTTTCAACATTTTTATGTTCTAAATCTCCAGTAGTTTTCCTGGAGATATATTGAGTGAATTTAAGGCAACTAACAGTAGCATTGCTTCTCTTGGGTTATGCTTCAGCTCTGTCTACATTTGTGTCTCCATTTGGGGAGGATTTGCAGTAATCCCCTGGGTGTCTCCATTTGTTGGGCATTGGCCCAGCTGCAGAACAACTTCAATGTACACAAATTCCTTCCAGAGGAGAGCCAGTGGGGAGTTCTCTCCAAAAGTAAGCCAGGGCTGGGTGGGACACGGTGCTCAGATCCAAGGGGCAGCCGCACCACCACAAAGTCCTTCAGGGTGTCTGTCACCCTGCTTGCAAGAGGAAGGATGCCAAACTTCCCAGAGCTCCAGTACCAGCCTGGAGTGGGGCTTGTGCTTTAGAGAGGGTCGAGTGCTTTATGTGACACCCCTTTTGCTGGTGACAGGCAGCTCTTGAACCACTGCTTCTCTTTCTTCCACCAAGGCTTCTTCTGGCTCATTATCCTTTTTGTTTAGTAACTACCTGGTCTTCTGTAGCTGTTCCTCCTTGCTACTGATCTTTTTTGCTTCTACTTTTATCACTTTTTGTGATCCCTTTTCCAATTTCCAACCTTAGTCTCCCAGAAGACTCGGAGTGGTGACGCCTGGATGCAGAGGAGATCACACTGCTTAAAAATCTGCACCATGAGGAGGCCAAAAGTTTCTGCAGCAGCAGGAGGTAAGCCAGGACTGCTGGTGGGTGTAAGGAGCAGAAAGCAAAGCCACGTGAGTTTGAGAAGAAGGCAGCAGCATTCCTGAGGATGGAGACTTTGGGAGAGAGTCGCGGTCCTGTACAGAAAACTTGAAGAGACACTGAAAACTTCAGGTGGGATCACACCACCCAACCAGCTGCTTGTATGGTTTGGTCCATGGACCTTTGGGGTCTGCACATCAGAGACTGAAAACTCTTGATTTACCCTAAATTTCTTCTTTGCAGACTTGTGATGTGATAGGAATGTCACAAAAAAAAATTCCAATATATCTTCTTCGCCATAATGTTTCCAGTCTGCTAACTTTCCCAGGACTACTTTCTGCTCAAATTACTGGAACTTAATTACATGAGGTTTAATTTCAGTTACTTGGCCAGCTTTAAAGACATATATTCAAATTTGAACCACAAGGACAGAATTTTGGAAGCCTCTTTGTCCTCTCACTTTGTGTTAATTTAAATGAGGAAACTGTGCCTGTGAATCTCTGCTTTACTTCACCTATTCCAAATGAGTCTCAGTTTTGAGGAGACTTCCCTGACCCCCAGCAGTTTAAGGGCGAGCACAAACAACCCCTTATGTTATAGTTTATGTTTTTGAAACTGTGCAAATATATATTTGTCTTCTGCTTATGCATTTTCCTCTAAGTAAAATGTATTGAGTCCAGAGATGGAGTTACACTGACTTTACACCAGATAATGTATTAACATTTTTCAAGGAAATGTTGTGTTATCCATATGCTTCACAATTAGATCTTACAATTGTGATAAAAAAAAGAAGTGGAAGGAGAATCAAGGGAGGTGCATGAAGAGAGAATGTGAAAGGACATGAATGGGAAGTGGTTGAGTTGGAGGATAATGCCAGCTATCAAAGCATTATCTGAGAATTCCTGTGGTTAGGACTTATCTTTCTGGCTTCATTATTTCATTATAATCTGTTGCTCAGCAGATAAGTAATAAATGGCCTCCAAATTTTATTGCATTTTCTCACTTTCTTTAAATTCTGCATGGGTTTGTTCCCCTCTTAAGGGCATAATTTCTGTTAAGGAATGAAGAGTCTATGTTTTTGCTGGGGTCGACTTCTTCCTCTGGTATTTCAGTGTTGTTATTTAGCTAGCAAGTGTCCCACAGCAATTCCTTGGATAACACTTCCACCTATCTCATTGGGATGATCAAGGATACATTGCAGCTGATGTTCAAACATTGATGTGTGTCTGGGTTTGGGCACCCATCTCCAGCTCAGCAGATACAGAACTCTCCAAAAAGCCAACAAAAGAGGGCGTTTTTAAACACTCCAACCCACTAGTGGATTATCTGTAATGGATTGGCAGCATACCCCTTCCTTCCTCTGCAGGAATGCTGGCCTGGCTCTGCAGCCCTGGGTTTGGGTTCTTGGTGGTTTGTTTTTATTTTTTTTTTCCTTCTGTGTTACAGCATGCAGAAGGAAAAAATTGTAAGGCTGGTTTGTAACAGTTCATGACATTTCTTTTTTTCCTCTGCAGCCTGAGATTAATTTATTTACCTGCCAGGAGGCAAATGTAGTGACCAGCACTCCTCTTTGGGGACTGCCTTGGCAGCGTGGCCCTGCAGGAGAGGGCTCCTTGCATGGGCTGGCCGTTGTTTCTGGGAGCTCACAGACACACCTTCAAAGGCTGAGGGTTCAGCTTCTTCTGCGTGAGAGAGGAGAGGAAATGACCTTCACCCAGCTGAGCAGGGAACAACAGGAAACCCTCACGGTGCTGCCATTTCCCACCCCCAGGATCCGGAGCTCAGGGACCTTTTTGATGAACTGTCAGTGTTTTTGTCAGGGTTTAGCTGCTGCAAATATATTACCAAAGTATGTTGATGATTCATGGGGAAGTGGTGTACGCTGATTTAAGTGATGGACTAGCCATTCTGTAATGGATTTGAGAATTCCCAATCAGATTGTATTTAGTTTTATCAAGCAGGAAGCTGGCAGGCTGTGTTTTAATCAACTGATAGCATCTCTTGGCAATTGGCATCCAGCTAGTGGACAGAGTACTTCTCAAAGACCAGCTCACTAAGTTACAGTCACAGCCACTCAGATCTCCCAGCTTTAAGCCCTGTTTTTTCTGTTCAGCCTGTTTCTTTCCCAAATGAAACCTTTGGCTGGAAGTGCAGGAAGATGCAGCATATCTGCTTCTCTTTCATGGATGTTTTAGGGGGAATGGATGAGGTAGAATGCATTTGCTTTATTCCCCAGAAAGCTATGCTGAAACAAGGTCCTAGATGTAGCACAAAATCCCAGAACCAAACAAATTCTAGGATTTGGTTCTGGCACAAGTTTTTGGAGTGTTCACATTGCATAAATGTAGTAAATCTTCAATGTGGGGCCACACCAGATAAGATGTGGCCTTTTCCCCTTTGATTAGGCCATGACTCATTATTCCATGACTCATTATCTGCTGTGCTACCAAAGACATACCTGGTGTTCTGACCTGCCGACATTAAGAATGCTTCCCTTCCCTGATAAAACTCATCACTCTATTTGTTACTTCTGGGCTTTCATTACCAGCTCCTGCAGAGCATCTTCACTGCATAAACCCTCAGGTGCCACAGCTACCTTAAATAATTCCCTACTCAGGATTTATGTTGTGCCACAATTATTGAGCTGTGGAGCCATCCACACTCATGGAGCTGTGCTCAAGCACAGCATCAAACCTGAGGAGCTGGTTTGTTGTGCCTGGCTCCTGTGGAGTAGTTACTGTACTTAGCAACCCACCTCCAATATAAATATATCTGCTACTCTGAAGAGCAGGCTTTGAAAAGCACCAGAAGGGATCACTCCCCCATAAAGATTTTTTCCAGCATTGCAGAGCTGTTGGAATTTTCAGAGAGAAATTCTTCTCCCAGTTAAGCATGTCAGCCAGAGGGGTGAAAATTTCACCACAGGCTGACAAAGCTCTGGTGAAACCTTCTGCAATGGGCCATGAACCTCAATTTAAAGCTGGGTCCCGTCTGAGCTGCTCTTGAGCCATGCAGGTGTGGAGGGAGGAGGAGAGCAGCCATCCATGGAGTTGGGATTTGGGAGCCATCTGTGATATCTCTGCACAGGGGCCCCACAAAAACAGCACCCCAGTCAGAGAGCTGAGCACTAAAACCACATGGGTTTGAAACTGCTTAAACATTTGGAACCCTCAGAAGAGGCTGATGATTGAAAGGCTGTAAAATATTCATGCTCCCAAAAAGTAATAAAAATGAAAGTGAAGTGTAAGGAACAGAGAGGAGTGATTCATTGGGAAATTCTGCTCTTGAAATTGTGTGACAAACCCCGGGTGAGGAAGGAGCTGTGTGTAAGCATTTAAGGGCCAGATCTTGGCTTGTCCAAAAGACCTGGAGATGCAATGAAGATTAACAATGGACCCTGTAGCTGAATGGAAAATTTTAACTTCCATCTTAGATATTTTCTATTGGCCATTATGTGAAAATCATAGAAATCAGACCCCTGTTTTCATTTCCCATGAGGGTTTCAGCAGACAATGACCCCCACTGCAAGAAATGAAGTTTCCAATGCCAGAACCACTGAAAGGACATGTGAAAACTAAGTTGAAAAAAGTCTTCTCTCTCTGGAGTGGAAGTATACAATTTCCACAGGGTCGTTTACTGTGTAAACATTCTTATTTGTATGTTTCACAGATTAAAACAAAAACGTATCTTCCAAATATATTCAATAAGTCAATTTTAAAGCAAGTTAATTAATGTATCTAAGCTTTATCACAGAGCATAAGTAAGTGGAAAAAATCCCCCAGCCAGATGTGAAGAGTCTAATCTTGATTTTCTCACTCTTTGAGTTCATTTATTACAATGTTTGCTCACTTTTATAAAAGCCATGCTCATGTAATAATCTAATTTCTGAGAGTATCTCCAGGGACAGGAGATCACATTACAATATCTCACATTGTGTCATTCAGGCACTATCTCCTAAATCATAAAACCTATAGAAAGGGAATGACACTTGAATAGCAGATTCCTCCTCCTTTTCTTTTTTCCTTTTCTGAGCATTTTTTTTTCCAGCCCAATGCTCTCTTATACTGTCTGACCTCATGCACCCTGGCTGCTCATCTCCATTCTGCAGAGAAACAGGAACATCTCTCCCTGCTCTACCTGACCGCCTCATCCTGTCTCACACTGTCTCTCACATAGTTTGGGATCTTCCCTTCTGCTCTGGGCTCTCATTTGTGTCACCTCACTGTCCATGTTTTGTGCCTATGGGTTCTGCTTTGTGAACTGGTGAACTGATAAACTGGCCCTGCTGACAAAAATATGAAAAAAAGCCCAAGTTTCAGATCAGTAATTCCCCTGGTCTGATCATTTCATTTCTAGCCAAAACTGTCCTAACAGGATGAGCACAGAGAGATAGGACCTCTCCAGCTGCCTCTGGTGCCAGCTCACAGACCCATTGCTCTGCCATCTTCATTTATTTCAGCAGTTTCAGGGATCTTGAGAAAGACCTCAAGGGAGGCTTATATGGTCTTAAAACATTTCATTGATCCATTCATGTCCACATAGTCCAGGGCTTCCATTTTCAAAATTCCTTCTGTATTATTATGGAAATTGGCTAATTACAATAGAAGTCTGTTAGGAACCTGCTTAAGACACCAGTGTTGTAGCAAAGCACTTGCAGCTTGCCCATATCTCAGTGTGCAAAGCTATGGAGTCTTTGGGATGAAAATAGGTTTTTCAGGGTTCTTCTGCTCTAGATATTATTTTAACATTCAAATCTAAGGTCACAACCTCAATCCTAGCTCATCCAGTTAACCGCAAAGACCATAATCAATTTTATTTCTTATGATACATCCATTCCAAGCTACCACTCTCATTGCCTGTTTCTTCATATAGAAGTTGTGCACCAAATTATCTGGGCAGATTAATACCAGGTTACTGTGCTTACTAGTGCACTTACACACAACTTTGCAATGGGAAAATAATCCTGGCCTTTTTAAACAGAGCACAACATCAGGATTAAACCAGTTCTGACAATTTCTCATTTCCAGTTATTCAGAAAAAAGTCATAATTGAGACTTAAGGAAAAAAAGAAAAGCCCTCCATGCCTTTAAGTGTAAAATCCATTTTAGTAGCAGGAAGCTGTTATATGGTTAGAGCAGTTATTTTTATTGTCTGTCTGGGTATAGTTTTTAACTGCAGGCACAGAATAAATCAATAGTGTCATAAAGCTACTCTCACCCTCTGCCCTTTCTAAAGGGACATTGTTCAGTGTCTGTGCTGCATGTGGCACAGACTGTGCTTTGATGCACAGAACTATGCCTCTACTAATGTTCTGGGGGAGAGATCTGTGTGACACATATTTACCTGTACCTCTTTGTCCATATCAACTCAGAGTCATCAGGATAAAAGCAAAATAAAACACAGATATACACACAAAAATGCACAAAATTTTTTCATCAGAAGAGAGGGGGTTATTTAATAATTGCAAATTATGTTTTCAATTAATTTGTGATTTCATAAATCTTCTCAGGTGGTGTATTTCCAGGACTGTCTGAGTAAACATGCAGTGATTCATAGGACAGTCCACAGAACTTAAACCTGATTGTAACCTGCTCTTTAACACAGCGAGGAAGGACAGAGAAGGACCTGACTGTATGAAGCTGATGCTAGATAAAATTACCCTGAAAGTGTGTCTTTTTAATAGCAAGAGTAGTTAATGGCTGGAACGTTTGGCTTAGGAATGTGGTGGATTAAGCATTGCTTTCAGTCTCTAAATCAAGGGTGTCTTTCTAAAGCTATGCAATAGCTTCAGCAGAAGTTATGGCTTTGATGCTGAAATGAGTGGGTGAAGTTCTTCAGCTGTGTTATACAGGAAGCAAAACCAGATGACTGTGATGGTCCTTTTCAGCCTCACTAATCCATTAAATCCTGGTTTGGGGCCTTTCACACGCCAGGGTTTAAAGCAGCCTCTTAGGTTTTCCGGATAGTTTCTGCAGGCAATACACGTTCCAGAGCTGGATCTGACAAACTTCATATAAATGGGTGCCTGGAATTGACACACTTTATAATTTATATATAAATCACTGCCTCTAAATGCAGTTCCAGATCCATTTCCCTGTGCAGCTGAGCTCACTTTGTCTGTTCTGTGCAGTGGGGATTTTTCTTTGCAAAGCAGATATGCATCTGAGCTGAAACACACACCACATGCTGCTAGAGACCCCAAAAATTGCCACTCCTATCATGGACCACAGAGAAGTAAACCTTTATGGATCAAATTCTTAAGAGATTTATCAGCAGCAGTTCCTGTTGTCAAGTTAATTCATCGCTCCTCTCCTTGCTTGCTCATTGCAACTTCCCCAGGTTGGCACTTCTGACAGAGGCATGAAAATTGTACTTGTGCTGCAAGTGGGAGGTGGAGACAGCGAAAATCTGTGCCCTGTCTGTGGGGCTCCATGCTGAGACAGCTCTATTTTCACATCTAGTCACAAGCTGATTGGTATTACCTCAGTATTTGTTTTGAGGACAGCTCTCAAGAAATGGAATTGGAGTTTGGATTTGGTAAGACTAGAAGAAGTAAACCCTGAAATAATTCAAGTGGTTTCTGAAGGCAGCACCACTCACCTGTAGCTTGGTGCTGGATGGACAGAGAGACAGGCAGAGAGTCTACAGGAGTCTGCACATTTGTGTGGTGGGTACCGCTCACGTGGGTAACCGAATATTTGTTTTCCTTCTCTCTGCAAAATGCTTAGTGCTGGATTTTTATGTCTATAAATACTGATTTGGATTTCCCTTCCTTCCCTCCCCACGTTCCATTGAAAGCAAAGACATCTCACCCAGCACCATTTGCTGACTCCTTCCCTTCCGCCCTTCCCCGTCCCCCAGTGCATGAGCGCAGTCATGTGTGGCCCCTCGGTTTCCCCTCAGGACACTGGCACTTGGGAAGGAGAATAACAGATGTTGGGGAAAAAACAACACCCTGTCAGGTAGAAAAAAACACTTTATCAAAAAAACCAAAACTATATGAACTTCTCAGCTTCTCAAACTTTCTCCTGAATAGCCAGTGGCCTCCAGAATAGCAGCAACGGTAATAATAAATTACAGTAAATATCATCCTGTCATAAGTGACAGCAAACCAAACCCACTGCTGTTCAGAAATGAATTGGAGAAAATATTTCTTAATCTCTGTTTGTGTTATTCAGCCAGCTGTAATGATTTATAGTACTCCAAAGAAGTTGTGGTACAGAGTTGTTTCTTAATCAACCATTTCAGCACCTTGCTATTACCCACATGTGTCTGTGCTTTGGTGGAAACTCTGGCACTGCTGGATGCTGCAAAATGTTCAGCCCAAGAATAAACTGATTTAATACAAGGGACCTCTCAGCCTTTCTCTGGGATCCTCTTGCCTCTGGGGGCAAATCTGCTACAAGGAGGAGCGGTGCTGAGTTAAGGGCACCCCATAACAGTGCCTTGAAATAAGGTTGTTTCCCCAGAGCTATCTGGTTTGATCCTATTCAGCTGTAAATAACCCACATGCAGTGGACATGGAGGGCTCTGGTGCTGGAGTGCATCAGATGGACACCCTGCAGATGAGGCTGTCCCCCTGTGAGTCTGTGAGCACACTCAGGATACGTGGGGAAATAAAATGGTGGGGAATTAATTGAACTGGGAACATGGTATCAACCACTTCTGTCTTTGTCTACTTATTTCCAAAGATTTATATGTGACAGTGTGAGGACTGCTCAGTGACACATTTTAATTTAATTAAATTTCCCGTTGGATTGATGTCTGATCAATCAATAATGTTAATGTTTTTGCAATTTAGAGATTAAAGCTTGGATGAGCGGATATTGAAATACTCTTACATACAGCTGCCTGGGAATATCTTTTTCTGCTTCCATTCCTCAGAAAACACGTTTTGGGTGAGAATGTATCCTGAGATTTGCCATGAACCTACACCAAGGATGGAAGCTTTGCCCCATTCTAGCAGAGGGTGAGGAAGTTATTCAGGAGCAATGTCACTTCTTGGAGAGAGACTTGCAGGCAGTTAAAACCTGGGCTTGTGCAAAACCTGTGTGGCTCTGCATGTTTTCCCTCTGATGTTCAATACAGGAGAAAGTTTGAAGAACGGGGCACTGCAGGTGTGACAGTTCCCTTTGCTACCTCCCCTTGTTCAGGAAGTCATCAGTGCAGAGGTTGCACCTAGGGATTTGAACCTGATCACCACCAGGGCATCTATTCTGCATGTGCACTTCATCCCCTCTGGATCCCACTCATTTCTCTGGTCACCACAGCCTCCTGTGGCAATGAGCTCCTCAGCTCAGCTGCTGCTTTCTAGGCTGCCCCCCATGGAACAGCAGGATCCTGGTCTGGAGCTGAATTTAATACTTCTTGAAGCTTCTTGCTTGCCCAAATTTCTCACAGATGAGCTAATTGTGCTCCACCCTCTTCAGGCTGTGAAGATAAAGAGATGCTGTAGCATGTTCACAGAACCTTTTTCTTTCTCCTTATGCCTTGTTTCATTTAGTGTTTCAAATACTTTAGTAGTGAGGTCAGCAGAGGCTTTAACTTATTCAAGGGAGTTATTCTGCACTGACTTTTCTGTGGGGTCTTGGAGTCTTAGTCCTTTAAAAACTTGTAACTCAAGAGAAAAAAGGAATCCACATTTTCAAAGTTGTAAAAATGTGAACCCAAATTTCATCTGAGTCTCAGGTATGGCTTTAGTCTCAGTAAGTCAAAGTAATTTCTCAGATCTTGACACTATCAAAACCTGGACAGTGAGAAATCCCACCTGCAGGCTACAATGTCCATCTCTGGTCTCAAGGTCCATCTCCAGAGCTGGCTCTGTGCTATTTGGGGTGTTTGTATTTTTTGTATCCAGGGGAGCCTTAAAAAGGCCAATTTCCCGCCCAACTGTATTTTCAAATGTGTAAAATCTGTATATTCTGTCCCTGAAGGATGTTCTGGGGTCTGTATGCTGTGTGCCTGTCCCTCAGACAACCCCACACAGAGGGAGGAAGACAGAGAAAGAGAGAGAGACAGAGAGAGAGAAGGAGGCAGAAAGAAAGAGCAGCTCATTTTCCACTTTAGCACAGACACCTGAGGGGTAGAAGTCAGCAGTTTTTTTGACAGTACAAGAACTTGGTAACTTAAAACAGGAAGCAAAAGAAAAACCACGACCAAATAACTTTGCCTTGACCTCCTCCTAAGAGAGTCAATGACTTTAAAGTAAACTGGAACTTCTTGCTGGAATTTATTTGGATGTTGGCTTCTCCTTACCTCATTAGCACAGCAATATTCAGAAATGTGCCAAAAGATTTAGGCAGGCTGGAGGATGCAATGAAGCTAATTTAATTTATTTTTCCCAAGGGAATGCTTCATATATTTGTGTCTCACTATCAAAATAGTCTTCAGTGAAAGAGTTCTTCCACTGAAATCTGTGTGCAGCAGGTTTTGCTTTGTGCTCTGTTGTTAACTCCACCAGACCCCCACCACACCGGGTGAAAGGGCAGCGTGCCCAGGGTACCCACCCGTGCTTGGGGCGGGGATGGCTGAAGGGTAAGAGAATGTCAGTGTCTCTCTGTGTGTGGGGATGGCAAAGGAAAAAGGGGAATTTGTTCCTTGGAAGGGAGGGAAATCATCTATTGCTAAACCAGTGATTTTTGTAGTAGATCAATGTTTTTACGCTCAGTCCCTGGTATAACACGTCCTTCAGGGCTGGCTTTCATAGGTAGGACTGCTGTAAGCTGGTTCACCTTGATTATTTCCTTCCTTCCTTCCTTCCTTCCTTCCTTCCTTCCTTCCTTCCTTCCTTCCTTCCTTCCTTCCTTCCTTC
>VWYI01032224.1:70380-140709 GCA_013399455.1 Anthoscopus minutus
CCCTTCCTCCCTTCCTCCCTTCCTCCCTTCCTCCCTTCCTCCCTTCCTCCCTTCCATCCTTCTGCATAGGGAAAAGCACCACGAGACATTGTAGAATGAACACTCCTGGCTATTTGGGGCTTGCTGGGCCCTCCTCATTAAAAGAAGGGAGTTTAATGCAGGAGTTTTGTTTGCAGGAGCTGAGGCTGCTCACTCCATCTCCCAGGTCCAAGCTCGGCCAGCTCATGCCTTTGCTGGTTCCAGCTAAGCTGTTTCACAATCCAAAAACATGATGAGCCCTGAGAAAATGGTGTCCCAAAGAGGAGCCCAAACTTTTGCCATGTTCAACCATTTGTTTGAGATCTAGAATTCCCATTATTGTTCACCACACCACCTTGCTCACCAGAGCAGGCTGGAGCAGGCTCTGGCCAGTTGGCTACTTTGGTGATTTAACCTGTCAGGAATGTGGGAGTACAGAACAAAGCCACACCATAAATCCCACATTGCTCATCCTGCAATGAAATTCATTTGGACAGCATCATCAGGCTACTTTTTAGAGTTGTTCATCTTACCCTGAACAGTAAATTCCTATAGGAAAGTAATTTATGATCTGGGAGGCCTGTTACTTACAAGCTAGTAAAATAACTTTAGCTGGACTTTTACTACCTTCAGCAGCAAGCGCCCGTGCTGAAGCCAGGAATGAGCCTTTTCTTCGTATCTGTGATACAGTGTGATGTATCACAGAGCAACATGGGGTTTTGGCTTGCATTCATCTTGTTTCCATGCAGTGTGTTTAAAAAGAAATCACTGATTTCTACTTGCAATGTTTACAATCAAGTCAGGTTATTTCAACAACTGCATGAGCTTCTAGTAATTTATATATGAGTAGGATCAGGGTGGCTTCTAGCACAGCTTGGGCACCCTGCTTGAGACCTGTTCAGAAATCAGCAATCTCCTGCCTCCAAGTCATCCCAGATCCCTCCATCTTTGGGTAGCTGAGTCACCCTTTGGAGGTAGTTTGTTCTTCTTGTTGCCTGCAAGTGGATTTGGACTTGGTGCTTAATCTTAAGATAATCAAAAAATGTCACCACAAGTGTGTTGTATTATAACCATCACAGTTTTTCTGCTCCCTTCCCTACAGAGGCTCCCACCTGACTGTTCCTCAGGCACTGAGTGCTGCTGGGTATCAGCTCCAGCGTGGAAATGGGCTTAACAGGTGGCTGGTTGTGGATCTCATCACACGTTTTCCACAAATACCTAAAACCACAGAAACACAGCCCCAAGCCTCCTGCAAGAATGATGCAAGTAAAAACTTACTGAAGCAGAGTGGTGCCACTCTGATAGCAGGGTAGAATCAGAACCATTTCATCCCTTATAAAACTTTCCTCAGGGATGCTGGGCAAGCCTTGGCTACAAATTTCTGTCCAAACCAAGTCTTTCTAACCCTTAGAGGAAAAAAGCTCCTGTACCTTTACCATATTCAGCATGAGAAAGGACCTTCTCAAGTTCAAATATTCATGTGCCAGTCAATAATTAGAATCCAGATTATTCCTTTTATACCATGATTTTCCTGCTCTGTCTCAGGGCAGAGCATGTGTGTGGGAGCATACAGCAACATTTAGCACCTGAGTGCTGGCCCAAAGTAGCCAGAATATCTGGGATCTGCATGATGGGTAAGGAGGAGCAGATCAAAACCCTTTGCAAGTATCTATCATGCCTGCAGGAAAGGCCCATGGTTTTAGCCTTTATTTTCAGAAGTTGCCAGTTGTGCCCTGAAAGTCGTTGCTTTTGTGATTATGCCCTCAAAAATAAAGTTTTGAGGAGCTGTGTGCCCTCCACTTCCACATAAACCGTGCTGGCACCTCTGAGCTGCCTGCCAAGGCTTGCACTGGGCTCTGAGCAGGTTTTGCTCATTTTGCATTCAAAAACTGGGAGACATAAAGGCAAAACTGAAGCTGCCGAGAGAGCCCCAGCAGAATGGGCTTCAAGTCCCATACTCAAAAGACAATAACTTAGGGGTTAGGTTCAGATCAGGAGCCTCGAAAAGTGATGTGAATGTTGAAAAAAAAGAGCTGATTTCTCCAAGAGAAAGAAATCAGTGGTTTCAACACTGAGGCAAGAGGTCTGGCCTTCCTAGATGGAAGAGAAATAAAGAAGACCAGATATATGTGGGTTGAGATTTTCATGTATATTTTTAATTATGGCACATCTATCATTCTTAGCACTGCCTTGAGCAAAGAAAGATAAAACAGCAAAGCAATAGCAAGATTTCCACACATGTAACCAGTCTTGAAATCAATGGGAGTTCAGTAGCTAAATACCTTTAAAAACCTGATCAGTTGTTCCCTGAGGCCCCCCCTGAATATCACAGCCTTAAATCCTGGAGGATGTGTTGGCATTGCTCAGCCTGTGCAAAGCAGAGGGGTGCACTCAGGACAGCATTTGGTTGATGATGTGAAGGGCTGAAAAACTGTTCATTTAAGCTTGTCTGATGATAAGAGTGACATCTCTTTGGTTACAGACAGTGTGTGACTGTGTGCCAGCAGCTTGTGACAGGAATTTGGTGACTGTCCCCAGATGCTTTTTAGGAAATGTTAATTATCCCCACTTTTAAATAATTTACAGGGAAAATGCAAACCTTCACTAGCTCTTGTTAAGAGAGGAGGAACAAAGGATGTTTATCTCATTCTTCTGCATACAAATAGAACCAATAAATACTCAGGCAAATTCAAAAAAAAGAAAACTGTTTCCAGTGAAGATGAGGGACTCTGTTGAGGCCTTGCCGTGTGGTTGGGTCTGAATGGGAATTCTGGCCGTGCCTCCCTTTGCCTCCTGCCATGCTGGCACCACTGCACATGCTCTTCGTGCTGCTGCTCACCCAAGGTTAGGCTACAGGAGAGACTTGCTCAGCCAAGGTGACTCCTCTCATCTGTTACATATCCCAGGGTTATAAATAACAGAGCAACCTCTGTTTGATGGGGGGGATGCTGATAACCCCCCTCCCTCCTTCGGGATGCTGAAGCAATTACAGGCAGGAGGAAGCCACAGAGCCCTTGTGTTGTTGCAGCAAACAGAGGCTTTGGGTCGGTCTAGGCTCCTCTTTAATTAGAGTTTATTGGTAAAGCAACCCCATTTTTCTGTTCCTGGAAAATCAGGGTTGTCAAGGCCTAATTCCTTGGGCCTATCAAGTGTGAGATATGTTTACCAAGTCTCTCCAGGATTAGCTGTGTTGCTATCAAGACCGAGGAGTGTATTTCTATCAATGAAAACCACTATGACAAGGTCTGTCCCCTGAGACAAACGGCCTGTTCCATAGAGGCTTTAAATAGGAGCAATAATGGTAGTGAGCAGCACTGAGTTGAATAATTAGATTGTTCTTCATAAATCCTCAAGTGAAGACTTCCAAGCAGGTCCATTATGTGTGTCGTATGTTAGCACTGAGCTTTATGTGGTGTGGACACCGCTCTGTGCCGGGCTGCTGTGATGGGTGAGTAAATCACCAAAGATTGGGACAGGAAGAGTACAGCTCCTGCCTCTCCTGCCTTTTCCCCCACAGAGATCATCTGCTCTGAACTGCAAACACTCCCATTATTTATCTCATTGCTCAAAGAGTTTTTGAGAGGGCTAACTGGAATAATTTCTGAATATTTATGCTTTGTTTGTTTATATTCAGAGACTGGAAAACACACATATTTTGTTCATGTCCCCAGACTGGTTCATTTACTTATTCACTAAACCATCCTTTCAGATCCATTGAGAGATAACTTTTTCCTCAGAGGGATGCAGTGGTATAATAGGAGCTCAGTAATATCTCCCTATATTCATGGTGGGATTTCCTCTTGCCAACTGAGAGCTGATCTCTTTTTTTTAAAAAAAAAAACAGAAAAAATCATTCTCCATCCACCCCTTTCAATTATTCAGGTTTTCTCTCTCTTTCTTGCTCTCTGTGCCAGTTACAAAAGACATCTCAGATGAGAAAAATGTCATTTAACCCTAACACTGATTGGTGATTTTTAGACACTTTGTAGGAAATCCTGGGAGGCAGCAGCATCTGCAGGCAGGGATGTACACCCAGCCAGTGCACGATGCAGGTGCCTGCTCAGGCAAGCACTTCTGCTCGACCCAGCTGCACTCCATTCTCTCAGAAACACGTTTGTCAGACCTGGTTAAACAATGCTGGTAAAAAGAACAAGAAATTGCATTATTCCCCTGAGAACTGTGTATACACCTAACTATTTTGCCTGCCAGTAAGAATCCTGTGTCACTGTAAGTTTTATAGAAGCTGACTGGCAAAGGATGCCCTGATGATAAATAAAATACCCCTGTCCCATGTGCCATGACTCTGTGCAGTTGAGCAGCTGCAGTGTCCTTTTCACTTACCTCGGTACAAAGATGTGGCATCTGCCTTTGGACCCGCTGTTATGGGCAGCTGATGGAGTCCCAGGAGGGGGCACGTCACACAACAGGGCCAGGAGCAAGCACCAGCTGTGAGCCACCTTCTGATAGAGCTCTAGGCCTGCTGTCAAATCCTTCAGCTTGCACACAAGCCCTGGGATGAGATCTAGGATTGGTGTGATCCAGCAGCTCCACTGTGACCTGCCATTCTCTGGTACTGACTGCTTTGCTGCCAGGTCATCCTTCACTTGGCCCTGGTGGAAAAAGTTCTCCAGTGTTAAAACACTGCCAGGATAAAGTGTTAAACATTTTATAAGGCAATTTAGGTGATAATCATCAGGGTAATAGTAAAATATTATCCATATTCATTTAAAGGTGTGCTGTGCTTCCCTTCCCGATTAGCGTACGAAACTCCTTGCCAGGCTATGAAAATAAAGTGACTGAGAATTTTTAAAGGCACATTCCTCCTTGCATCATAAGAGCATGAATTCCAGGAATTTCCTATCCACAAGAAGTTTGCATTCCTGGTATGAAGTGACTGCACCCTTGCACACAAACTGCCCTGATGCTGCAGCAGACACCAGCCCTGCTCCTTTCCGCTCTGCCTGGGCAGCCACAGGAGCGGGTGCAGAGTTTCATAGCTTGACCCAAGCTGCAAGTGCTGAGTGTGGCCAAAGATGATTTTCCGTGAGATGCCTGGCAATTTATGCATAAGCTTATTTCCTAAATGTGGCCTTTCATTCAGCTTGTTCTGTGTTGTGCCGAGCTGCTCGGAGCCAGGAGTGCTTTGTGCCTGGTGGGCAGAGCCAGCAGAGAGGGTTTCTTCCAGTGGGTTTGTCCATATCTGCTCTGAGAGGGGACCACGTGGCAGTTGACCCTCGGGCACAGTAGTGATTCCGGTGATAATAACAGTTTGTGAATTGATTAATTAGGTGAGAAACCACCTTTAAACTTCCCCTGAAGAAAAGCAGCTTGAGATATTTTAGTGGTATGGTTTCTGACCTGTACACTGGTGAGGAGTCATTGAGCAGAGCTCTGGACAGATGTGGGGAGTCCTGTCCCACCCAGGGCATGTCAGAGCACACAGTGCAACCCAAGAATCCTGCACCAAAAGAAATGTTCTACAGAAGTGGAGTTAGGTCTTCTCAATAGGGTCTGGTCAGGTAGAACTGGTCCCAGTTTGGAGACAGGACTGAGTCAGCAGCCCCACTCCCTGCTGAGCCCTTTGCTCCTGGCACTGAGCTGATCTGTAATGCAGCCGGACTGAGGCACCCAGGACACTCAGAGGAGATGGGAAATGTGTCTGGACAGTAGATGATTCACAATTGCTGGCAGCTGAACTGAAGTTTTCTGGATTTCAATTTTGAAGTCAGGCACCTTTATTCCACCCTGTTCCCACAGTGGGCACCTCCATCCTCTTACGAGCCTGGGCTCAGGGCTGTGTTAGTGCACGGCACCGGTGGCACTGCCTGCCTCAGAGGCATTCTGAGGAGCCAAAGAATCTTGAAATTGGGGCACTTCAGTTCCAGGACCATGTGAGCACCTTAAATACATTGATTTCATCTTCCAGAGGGTCAGGTCCAGTTTTCAAAGGGTCCTGGGAAATCTCTGCCTAAGCCAAAATCTGGTTCGACCACCACCCAGTTTCACTTTTCCTTCATGCCTCTGCTGTCTGGTCTGGTGCTAGGCTCCCCCAGTGCTATTATCTCTCTTGAAAATAATGGCAGTTTGGGTTTTTTATGCATCAAACACCCCCTCCTTTAAGATCAGGAAATATTTGCTACAAAAACACAAGGTGTTCTTTGTTCTCCAAAGATTCCTTTATAATGCTATAACACATCAGGCCCCAAAATGTTTGTAGATTGCCTGAATTTCCTAAAGTAGGTTTAATAAATAAAGACTCAAGACTGAAAACACTGTTTGCAGTAGGATTTCTCATTACATTTCATGTCTATTGCAGCTTTATGAGGATATGCTGGTTTATCTCCTTTCTGATGCAGTTTCTTAATACAAGAAGATTTTCTAGATTAGTAAAGGTATAGGAAGCAAAAACCTGGAATTAGATTTGCAGAAAGTCTGTTATTTATACTAGATAATGAACATTAAACCAAAAGAAATTCACTGTCACAATAATAAATTCATTTTAAAATCCATTTTCAAAGCAATCAAATCACTGCAGAAACCCAATGACAAGTATATAACAATAATGTATATTTATGTAGCAACTTTCACCACAAGGAATCCAGAACCTATGGAAGCACCAGTGTGGGAGGTGGCTCTGCAGTGGACAGATCCCAGGGAGTGTCACAGGGGTTCTGGAGCAGCCCTCACAAGGTCACTGGAACAAACTTGCCTTCATTTAAAAGACCCCCACATCGCAGGAAATGTGAGTTATGCTTCCAGTTGAACTGCTGTGCCTGTGGTCAGCACACACGTGAATGAGGGCTGAACTTTGCCTCTTTTTGCAAAGGTCTGAACAACAAAAAGAGAGCAGTTTCCCCTTTTAAGGTCATAAACAGGATGAAAGTGCTGCTGCAGCCAGTGGTTGTCCTGCTGCGTGAGGCTGCCCTGGCTTTGGGTGCACAATCAGAGTAGTTTTGTGCGTTGATTTTTACAGCCCTTTGAAAAACACCAATATTTTTGCTAAATGTTAATGGAAGCTTGACTTGAAGTCAGCTTGAGTTCCAGAACAGTGCTTATAATAATGATTTATGTATTAAATGCAGCTGATCTGTTATTTTTATTATCTTGATGTGTTTTTGATGTTCAGTTTCCCAAAGAACAGCAGCCAAGTGAAGGCACTGAAACCAGCTTTGAGCACGTGCATTCCTTAGCAAACACAGCTCATGTATGATGTTCCAGGCTCTGAATGATGGGGTACAAGTAAGGAGCTGTTCTTGGTGGGATGGCGTCGCTGCAGTGGCCTCGGTGTGACAGAGTCATCTGTAGTCAGGAAGGTTTGTGTATTATCTTCGGGAGCTTTCCTGCCTTATCTGTGGAAAATTGATCCATACAGTCTCTTTAGAGACCCACATCAAATATTAATTTTGCCTATTTGTTCAATGTAATTAGCAGGTGTGATTAATCAATTAATCAATCTTCAATTCCTGTCTGCAGCACAAATAGCTGTGCTTGGAGGGGACACTGGGAACAGAGATTCCCCAAGCACCTCCTCGCCCCCAGCCCTGACCCCAGGCTGAGGTCTGCAATCACCCACTGGTGACTCTTGCAGTGCAAAGTGCCCAGAGAGCACAGCCAAACCCCTAGAATGGGGACACTGCTGTCCTTGTCCCCAAAGGAGTGGTGATGGCAGTGCCTTGCCATGGGGCTGGGGACGGGAGGGTGCCCTAGGTGGGGTGTGCTGGCCCCAGGGAGCCCCCTGGGCTGATGGACTGGTGGGGCCAGGGCTGTACTGGTCCCCTCAGCAGTCCTGCTCCAGGCAATGTCTCAGTGCCTGGAGGGGACACAGCAGGAAAGAGTTGCCAGAAGTGGGGGAACTCTTTATGGCAGGTTTTTGGTGGCATTCCCAGCTCGATTTTGCTGGTTCAAAGGATGCAGGTAAGTCGTGTGAAGTTCAGGTAGAAATAAGTTCTTTTAGAAATGACAGAGTTGCTGAGTGGGCAGCTGATAAAATCTCAGCCCTGTGCTCAGGGACTCAATAACTTTTTACAGCTCCTGAACTGTTGCTGAAATTCATAGAGGGTGGGGAGCTGAATCTTGTTTCATGAGGGATTGAGCACCTTTGGGTGTTCCCACTGCCTGGGGCCCTTATTTGGGGGCAGAGGGAGGGGTATGACCATGGCTATTACAGGGAAAGCAGGGAGACATTACTGTGCTAAACTGCCAGGTTTGAGACTTTGCATTTCCTGCTGGCAGGAGGTGAGGACCTGGCAGAGCAGCACAGCAGGACCCTGGGCTGTGCTCTAGCTGAGGGCAGGAATTGGAACCAGTGCAGATACAGGAGCCTCCAGCACAGAATGGGCATTTTCAGAGGGCCCAGATTTGTAGGGGATGTACTGGGGGACTGTACCACAATCTCCAGCATGCACAGGGTTTCTTCCAGCACTGTGAGAGCTGATGCTCTGCTTTTTAGTAGGTGTGGCTTGACCAAGGTGCTGGGTCACACAGCTGAAGCCTGTCTGAGTGTCCTCCGAAGCACTATCCCTTGCTCAGTGATATATTCTGGATCATTCCCATTCTATCCTTCCTGGTTTTCTCTGCTTGCCTCCTGCTTTTGGGAAAGTTCTCCTCTCTTGCACCTTGCTCATCATCACCCTGGAGAGCCAGGATCCAACTGCACATATGCTGAGATAAAATAGGAATATAATCCAGGAGTACCCAGGAATGCCAAGTGTTGACAGTCCCATTCAAGGTCTGCCTGAAGTTCCTTTCCTGTTCTGTGATCTTTTAGCTCAGCAAACCCTTCTGCTATAATATAAATCCCTCTGGACAACCTGACCTTAGCCTGGCCTAGGGTGGGGTGCTTCTTTCTCATTTATTGGGCTCATTGGGCCCGATTTCATTCCTGTGCACTGAATGCTTTGCTGATCCAGGAAGATTTGATGTTCCACAAAGGCAAATGCACCCCAGAAGATGAACTGGTCTTGGTTTCAGTGTGATTTTTGGATTAGAACTGCCCAGAGTAGCACTTTCCTCAGAATAGTTTTTCTACGGAGTAAAAAGTATGTCTCCATCTGATGCCTTGAACTGTCATAATAATAACCTCAAATATCGCTGTCTTCACCACATCACCGTCCTCCTCTCTGACCCATAAAGTTTTACCATTACAACCTGCCCTTAATCACCTAACCATTTCCTCAGTCTTTCAAGGACAATGGTTTTTATGCCATACTTGCTAACCTTACGTATTAGTCTACCATCCTGGGCTGCGTTTAAATGACTTTTCTGAAATCTATGTGGATTAGCTCCACTGCTTCAATCCTGCATGTTTTCCACGTTAGCTCCTAAAACAAATTCTGCCAGATTTGTCAGACAAGATTTACCCTTTATGGAGCTGGGCAGATACATTTTTATCAGTTCATATTTCTCCAGATGTT
The DNA here is from genome assembly GCA_013399455.1 of Anthoscopus minutus. Taxonomy (NCBI): domain Eukaryota; kingdom Metazoa; phylum Chordata; class Aves; order Passeriformes; family Paridae; genus Anthoscopus; species Anthoscopus minutus. The sequence goes on from VWYI01032224.1 coordinate 79,812, forward strand.
GGGTGATCTCATTCCTGTTAACATCTCTGAAATCCTGCCTCTGATTAAAAAAAAAAAAATAAAAAAAATCACATTCTGCAGGTTTGGGGCCAGACTTTCAGCTGGTGGGAGTGAGTTTGTGTGTGTGTGTGTGTGTGCACCAGATTTCATGAGCATCTGTATTGGCTGATATGTATTGCAAATATGTCTTGGTTTCTACATATCTCTTCTCATAGATACTCAGAGATCTTTGCTTTATAGCAGTTTCTCTTTACCACTTTTTAACTTCTGAAAATGAGTCAACCCCCCTGTTACTGGGCACTTAACGTCTCCTGCTGTTCCATTAAGCAGTGTGGGCTAAAGGTACACTCTGCACTCAGCCCTGCCTCCTTCCCCATGGTATGAGTTTGCTCTGGTGATTATTCATGCTCTCAGCAGTTCCCTGCTCAGCTGTCACAGGAAACTTTGCTTCTCAGACCCTCTCCCTGTGTTATTAACTCTCTTGACCACCTCTCACTGGTCTGGAGGCCTCCCTGTTAATCTTGTCTCCTTTACCTGTTTAAAAGAAATCTTTTATTGTTTTTATTCACCCCATGGGCCATTCTTCTCTCTCTGTCATATTTGGTTTCCTAATCAGCTTTTTACATCTTTTCAGCTTTGCTTTATAATCCTTTTCATCCCCTCAATATTTGCCTTCTCACCCATGTCAGCTGCATCTCTTGTCCCTCTGATAGCTTTTATGACTTCCTCAGTGATCAGCCTCCATCAGAAACAGGCTCACACACGCCTGCCTGGCAGAAATCGCTGTTTCCAAGTGCAGCACTCATTTCCTGAGTACAGTTGCTCTGTATGTAAACGAGGGCTGGGTGAATAGGCACTGGTGCCTCTTATATTGACTTTTATTTCTTTCTCACTGCTGTTTGCTCATGAGCAAATGGCACTATTCTCACATGCACTCGTTGCTCCAGTTTGCTTCTGAGGAGTTCAGTGATTTAACCTTTTTTCCTTTGCAAATGGAAGGCACCCCAAGCAGAGAGTTGCCCATACAGCCATACAGGCTGCCACAGATCTGAGAAATGTGTAATAATTTTCTTAGAGGGCCTTTAAATACTGTGGGACCATAGGTGACCCATTCTGCTCTCAGAATAGCACTAAAATCCCCTTTCCCATTAGCACAATTCAAAACTCTTACAAAAAAAGTCAGAGGTGGTGGATGGAGCATAGGAAGGGAAGCAGTGAGAGTTAAATGACTTGCCTAAGGCCATCCAGCAGGTAAGTGGCAGAGACAAAAACAGACTCTGCTTGTCTGCCCAGGACTGTATCCACTGAGCCAGGATAATTCCTGGCAAAGCAGCAACAGTGAGGCCACAGGCTCAGATCATTACTCATTTGGTTTTATTTGTTCCAGCACTAGGTGATGAAATGCAAATGGTACAGGCAGATGCGCAATTTCAAATCCTCTGTGTGTCACGACTCCAATATCAGAGCAGGCTTTCTCTCCCTCTGCACAGATGTGCTTCAGAAGCTGCATGGGAGCATGGAAAAGGGTATTCGACGGATTCATGTGCTCAGGGAAACCTGAATTTGCAGAAATTTCTTTCTCAAGCAGATTCAGTCAATTGTAGTGTGAAAAATGAATAGTTACACACGCACCCACTCTCACACACACATTTACATGTTTTAAGCAGTCCAGGTTCTTGTCTCTATTGCAGTTTCTTAATCTTCAGGCTGAGGAACTGGGAAGAAAGGAAGAAAAGGAGGAGGGCCCAGGGAGATCTGCCCTGCTCCACACCCAGTCCAGATGTGCACATCTGGCAGCCCCAAAGCAGGGTGAGGGCTGTGGGGAGAGGGGCACACCTGGTGCATGGCCAGCACTTAGCAGGGGAGTCCCCTCCCTCACCAAAACCCTTGGGCCAGTGTGGAGCAGAGGGCTCAGCAGTGGTGCTTGGGCAGCAAAGTGGGTTTTTAATATATATTTAAAAGAAAGAGTTGGCACAAAGAGAGGTAGGGATGAGCTGCAAGTGTGAGAACGAGACCACACCTTTTTTCTAAAAACCTAATGCTCTTTCCCCTGCTTCGTGGTGATTAGGGTTGGTCAAAAACTTCTTCATGCTATTTACATTTTTGACAGATAATTTTTTTGCTTTCTTGCCAGGTTTTCAGGCTTTTTCACAAAAAGATAAACTCCCAAGCCCATACAACCTTAAGATTTAATGAACTGTTCTGTTTGTTGGGTGTTTTTTTTACTTTTTTTTTCAGTTCTTCACCAGAATCATGTTGCAATCAGAAAGCAGATTGTTCAAGAAAAGGCATTAATTAACATTTTATTGTTATAATTATTTCCATCCTCTCTTTCATCATTTATTACAGTGATGTAACTATACAACAGGGCTTGTGTACAAGACAAAGACAAAGCTGAAGGCTTAATTCAGCATCGCAAGCGTGATGAAAGGAACAAAGGATGATGCAGCTATGCCCTGATCCGGCAAATACTTATGCACATGGATAACCTCACTGCCAGGAGTATTTCTGCTCGCAGTAACTGTGCACTAAAGTGTCAGCAGACTTGAAGTCATAGGGCCTGATTTAAGCTCTGCCCGAGTCGGTGCACAAACTCTGACACGTTTCAGCAGGGACTTTGCCAGTGCTTACTTAGGGAAGCATTTTAGCGCTGCTGAGTTTACTTGCAACCTAATCCTGAGCATGCACAGGCTTTTCCGGGCTCTGAGCACACGCTCCAGCCACCAGACGTGACAGTGATTGATGACTCGATTCATCACTATTCTGTAAAATTGCCTCTGGCGGGCACTGCCAGGTGGAGCAGCGCAGCTCAGCTCGGCAGTGCCAGCAGCGGGGCCGGGCACCGCGCTGGCCCCGGGGCACGGATGCCCGGGGATGCTCTGCAGAGCGGGCTGCCTCCCCTGCTTTTGTCCTGGTCTTCTCCAGAAATGATGTCTGTGGTGAAGGAAACTCCCAGGGACGACACTCCCATGCCAGATAGGCATTTTTCAACCCTGTGGGGGACATTTCTACACTTCAATTAGCCCCTTAATTGAGCGATTTGCAGGGGAGGGCTCCAGGGAGCTGAACACCTATTTCCTCGCAGTTTAACTACCACCAGATCTAGAGTTTCTTAAATAGGAACAAATATATAGTATCTCCAGAAACTTTGTAACAGGGAACTCCCTAATATTTTCCTGCCGCAGTAAATTATTATCTTCAAACTGTGGTATGAAGAATATTCAATTATAATTGAGTTTTGATTTCATTATTTTTTTTAATATATTTTTATACAAAACAGTGTTAATTCCCTCCAACTACTTCTAAAACAAAGAGCTAGTTGAGTTTTCAGGCCAAATATTATGGACCTAATTCTCTCTTTGTGTCAAGTTTAAAAAGAGTACAATTACAAAACTTCAGTGGCATAAATTTAGCAGGGAATGAGAAGGACAACATTAAATCTATTCTTAAAACTATAACAGGACATATACCTCACTTAGAAGTAAATATATCAAGGGGATATTTGGAAGTTTTAGGCCTAAGTTCAATTGGACTTTGCAATCAGAGCTGTTGCAGGGCTGAGTGTAGCCCTTCAGCCCAGCCTGTCCTCCAGCCCCTCTTGCAGAGCAGGTGATGGTTGTGCAGGAGGCAACAACCCTAAATGGAATTATAGGCTAGTCTGGGTTGCAAAGGACCTTAAAGATCATCCACTTCCAACTCCCTGCCATGGACACCTTCCACTAGACCAGGTTTCTCAAGCAAAACAACTCCTTCAGAGCCAGCACTCCAACCTACACCAAACCAAACTACACAGAGCAAATCAGCAAACCAACCCTCCACAAGTGTCTGTATGATTGCCTCAGCCAGGGCCATGTGCTGAGGTCCTTGGTGTTCCCTGGATGTAATATTTCATTATGGTCCTTCCCATAGCAGTGGGACTGTGACTATAACCCTAAACCTAAGTGCTGACTCTTAGGTCGAGCTTTTCTTTAGAATAATTCCAGCAAGTATTGTCAAAGCCAAAACTAGCATAGCTATGGGGCCTCTGCAAGTGACTGCCACAGTGAAGCTGAGAGGCTTTTTTATGATTCTTCAGTAAACCAGACCAACCATGCATTGAAAGTCATCCCAAAGGCAAATTATCTTTACGATCAAGGGACTTCAGTTGTTCTGGGCAGTTTTCCATCAAGGCCTTACAGGGAAAGCTGCTGCAACATCTCACTTCTCTGTGGGATGACTGGACACAAGTAATAAACACCCGAGACTGGTGTTTGGCCTGATTTTCATCTCCTGTCTCCTGGTTGAAATAAATGTGCCGTCACATGATAGGAGGAGCCCATGAGACTTATGTATTATTATATCCAACTTGAAAATTAACTCTAATGCGAGTTGCAAACAACACCAATGAAAGTAACCATTAATTGTTAATATAAACTATTAATGAAACACCAGGATGAAGGTCAAAGTGCACGACTGAAACCTTCCAGCAAATGAGAAGATTATTTTGCTTCTTGCTGGGCATAATTATCATCAGAATTTCATCAACTTTCTGATCAAACCACTTCCCTCTGCACTGACCTGTTCCACCACTGCAGTAAATCTGCTCACCAGAACTGGTATTTGCTTTTCCTTGTCCACCAAGGTTTTTATTAGCACAGTGGATGTCTGTGAGAGCAGAGAGCTGGTACCCTTTCGCCTTTGTTCCTATGGGAGCTTTTTTCCCCCTTTCCATTGTCCATTACTCACAATAAATTTGCATTGACCTGGCTCCCCATAAATTATCCTGTCTCCTGCTGGTACATCCTTTCAGTGTCCTAGTTCACATGTCACAGGGTCATGACGTGGTGGACACACCTGAGGGCAAGCAGCCCAGAGTGAGAGCAGGCCCCTTCCCACTTTATACACATCATAACGTCAGGGAGATGACAAGTTGAGGGGATGTTTTGGAATGACTGTCAGTTTTTCCTTCCTCCTGAGCATGACAATGTGATCAGTCCACCCCACCAGCAGTTTTACTTCAGTAATTTCTCATACAAGCTCAGGTACTTTCTGCTCAATTTGTATTTATTTTTTTACACACACACACACACACACACATACACACAAGAAGCCTTTCCCCAGAGAATAGTTTATGCACTTTCTTGTTCCATCAGAAACAGAAATCCTAGCAAGTGAAAAAGACTGGATCTGAGGGTAGAAATATCCTGGTGGGTTTTGTTCTTGACAAATCCTAAAAAAAATTTTAGGTGTGCAAGAAAGATGCTCTTTGTAAACATTAATTACTTTGAGGAAATCTCAGAAGTGCTGATCTGACTCAAGAATGCTTAGCAGTAACACCTCTAGCTAAAAGGTTTTCTGTTACCATCCTTCCCCAAGCTTCAGGTTTACTTGGAGATGGACTCCAGGGACATTGACTTTACCCTGCCTACCTTTCCATGCCCTGCTGGGCAGAGAGTCCTTGGCAGAAGTGGAGCATTTGGGTCTGTGACCTCCCAACAGTGTTTGCTGGGGGTGTGGGGACTTCAGGGGACAGGGGTGAACCCAGGAGTGACTGCTGGGTAGGCTGAGCCCAGGTGGGCAACCCATCACCCCTGCCAAGCGAGGCTGAGATAGCAGCTGCCAGGACCCAGAACTCTGAGTTACAGTGGTCTTAAACCCATTTCAGGATTTGGATATATTTTAGTACTTTTTTTGAGTTTCCTAACACAGAAGGAGCACCTGGGATCAGTCAGTCCCAGCAGCAGGGGTAGGTGTTGCTCTTGAGCAGTGTTGCAGCTGTTGGTGGGCAGAGGTGGAGACCCAAGCTGGATGGGAATTGTATGAAGTCCAAATGCTTAGTACAGAGACGTTCCCATGGCTGAGATTTATTGAACCAGTTGGTTATGATGGTTATGTTGATGGTTATGTCGGTGAGGACTTCAGCAGGCCCTGCTGACCTAATTAATACATGATATTTTGCCAGTGGACTGCTCAGAGTCTTACAGATGTTTCTGTTTGCATGTTATCTGTAGAGTTACCTGATTTTCTGTGAAGAGCATGACCTTTCTTAGTTTGGTTTCTTTTTATTTTTACTCTGTATGCTTTTTTTTTTTTTAGAGGAAGGAAGAGTACAACCCTTGAGTTGCCTTTACCAGGGAAAAATACTGCACCGTTCCTGTTAGCATGGGCATGTGTAAGTTGCTCCTTTGAAGAGAAGGTCCTAATATGTTAAGGTATGCCAGGCTGTGACAAGCTGAAATCTCAGCTGAAGAGCCCTGTCAGATCTGTTCTCTCATCCATGCCCTCCCTCCGTTCAGACCCTGACCTTCCCCATCAGATAAGCAGCACAGATCTCGGCCCTGTTCCCTCTGCAGTCTCAGCTCATTAAAAATTCATTGCCTAAAGTGAATCTATTCTGTTGCTGCTGAAGTGTTATTTACCTCAGCCTGGATTTCCTCAGGTTCTGACAATTAAAGAGGGTCCAAGGAGAGGGCTGAGTCACGGGATTTAGGCTTGGGCAATAATTCTCTTGTAGCAAGAGATGATCATGTAAAGCCATAATTTCCCAGCTGCGTTTTGGTTCCCCTTCAGTGCTTCATTAAAGGTGGTGACTCAACAGAAAGGACTGAGGCACAGGTTAACAAGAATCCCTCCTTTTGTGGGATTAGAGCCTAGCATAGCCAGGCTCTTTCAAAGGCAGGAGATGTTGTCAAGCATCATTAGGAAGCTGTTTTAAGCAGGAGTCATAAAGCACCCTTTGCGGTCAGACAAATTTATTAGGGAGGTGAGTGAGTGGAGGCAAACAGGGTAGGAGAGAAATAGATGAACAATTTGCACAGCATTGATAACAAAGCAGTTCACCAGATCCAGAGCTGCTACCATTAGAACAACTTAAAAGGATTTTGCAAAAATCCCAGGGTGTTTTTCATTTGGATGAAAGCAGAGACTTTGTGGATGGTGCCGGCAGACAACGGCAAGTCTTGAAATCAAGATTTGAGAGCAGGTTAACTGTTTCCCAGCCTCATGGTTATTCCTTCCAACAAGTGAGAATGGGAAGAAACTGGCCTCTTGTTGTGCCCCAGTGATCCTGAAAACCCCCATGAACTCCATCTTGGATGGTCTTTCACAAAAGCCCAGCAGCTGAGGGAGGAATCTGGGGCTTTTCCACAGGGAGCCCTGGGGTAGAAATATAACCTGGCTTCCTTTGGGAAGGTAAAGTATTTGCAGTAATTTCTCAGACAGCTTCTGGAAATATTCTCCAGCAATGTGCAGTTTGAAGGGCTGTTGGAGAGACTTCAGACATTATTGGATCTTTGATAGTGTCTGCTTTTGGAAAGAAAGCAAATACTCTTCTTGGGTTTGATATGAGGGAGAAAAGAGGGAAAGAGGGAAATGAAAGAGGAACAGATGAGTAAGAGCTACTTGTTTGGAAGTAGGTAAGCAGCTTTATTATACAGTTAGCATGATGGACTATGTACTGTGTTTGTTTATTGAACCAACGGCATAAATCTAAATGAACCAGTAGCTCAAATGTAAACCAGCTGTGGCTGAAGGTAGAGGAATGCCAGATACTAATCATCCAGACAGCACCAGTCCTGGCCATGGGGTTTCCCCCCACCCTCGTCATTGTTGAGAAATGTGCAGTAAAATCCCATTTTCTTTTTGTGATGCTTGGGCCACTCAAGCCCTGTCTCTGTGAGGCTGATGTGAGCCCCACAGAGAGCCCCGTGGCTCCTGTGTGTGTAAATGCTTTGCCAGGGGAATGACAGAGGCTGGCAGTGTGACAGACAGGGCAGGAGTTTGGATGGACTGTTGTTTCTGGAGTGGTTCCTTCCACTCTGCTTGGAGGGTTCTTGCTAGAGCACGTTTGGAAGGAGGCAATGCTAATGCAGAGACATGGACAAAGCAGCACGGTAATCACGCTGTCGCTTTGGAGACTGAAGGGTGGGTGTTCATCAGGAGGGAGGTTCTTTGGAGTGGAAAACAGTGGTCAAAAGTACATCTCCTGGATAGGAAGGGGTTTTTATTTTGTATTCAATTATTCATATGTGTTAGCTGGCTTGCAGATTAAGCTGCGTCTCCTCCTTCCCTCTCTCCCTCTTTCCCTTCTGTCTGCACACACCGGGAGTCTGCGGTGTGGGGTCGGGAGTGCCCTGGCTGCTGTTGTGTGCTGGGATGCTCTTGGAATTAAAGGATATTGAAATCGAGGTGTCCAAATTTTGGATTCCTAATTCCCTTTAGGGTTCTCACTCTTCACATTCTTCTGCTGCATTTGCATTTCTCCACCGGAAATCTTTCTTCCTCTCCCCAGAGTCCTTCGCAGGGAATTCCCGGGTGGGTGCTCGCAAATGCCAATGGCCCCTTTTCCTGGGCGGCAGCAGAGGGGAACAGCGCACGGCTTTGCACAGGGGGCCCTGGCAGAGCCAGGGAGGGGATCCGCAGCATTGTCTGGATATAATTTAGGCACTATAAACAGAGGCAGCAAGGGGTCACGCTTTCTATTCTCGTTGTACCCCCTGCAATGTCTCTGCTAACTGGTGCATACAACTTGAACTCTTGTAAAAATTAGCAGAGAGCACAGTACCGGTGACAGAAAGCTGAACTTTTCCAACAGCAGGCTCTCAATCCGCTGTGTGCGCTGAATCCACTTAAACTTTAAAGAGACAGCCTGCTTCCTATTCTTCCCACCGCTTAGTTTGGAAATGACTGCGGTACTAATTAAAAGCAAACAGTTTAATCTCGTTCCGTCAGGAAGGGAGTCTCTGTTCAGAGCGGACGCGCCTGCGAAGGGCCCGGCAGCGCGGGACCCCCGCGGGCGGCGGAGCCGAGCGAGCGCCGCTGCATCAATTCATTCCCCCGCGGGCCGGCAGCCACCGCCAGCAGCAGATTTCTGTTGACTCATTATATAATAATCCGAATTTCCTTCGCTCGGGAGCCGCCGGAAGCCGGGCTGCGGCGGCAGAGCTGTGTTCCTCGCCTCGGCGTTTCCAAGGAACGCCGGCACAGCGCTCGCCCATCCCAGCCCGGCTCAGCGAGGTGCATTGGCGGATGTAAGGCTTAAACCCCAAAGTTTGTCAGAAACCTACCGCGAACAACAAGTGCTTCATCCCCAAATATCCCGTCTGTCCTGGGGCTGAACAGAGAAAACTCCTCACCCCTTCACCCACCAAAACTTCTAGCTGAAGTTTTGCTCACATGGAGAAGCATTATTTTTTTTTCTTCTGATGTTCATATCAGCCTGTGCTAACGATTTAATATGACATCAGCATAATAGAATAGGACTTTTTTTTTTTTTCCCCAAGTTTACATTTGCACGCAAGGATGTGTAACAACACAGAGAATTGATTTCTTCCCCTGTATTATCTTTGGATAACATGCATACCATCTTTGCTGGCTAACAAAGAAATAGGAAACCTCTCTTCTTTTGCTTCAGGATACCCATATGACACCCTGTTCCTGTATTTATTCTAAAGCAGCTGGGCATTGATAGCAAATTAACTAAAAGCCATAGAAGAAATCCATACCCATTTTCCTCCCCTACCACGTGTAAGGAGAATGAGTACAATGCACCTTTTTTTAGCAAGATTTTTATTGAGGTAGATAATATGTCAATGGTTTTAAATTTAAGTCAATTGCGGCAAGGCCACATTTTTCCTGTAGCAGGCCGGAAAAAACAGTGAATAGAGAAAATTTAAGTCACTGTGGATTGGAGTGGGGTTTGCTGTGTTCAGCTAAAGTCCAGTGTAAGCTGGCATTTTGCATCAATTAAGAAAATGTTTCATTAAGGCAGGGAACTGGTATGAGTGGGTAGGGTGGTTGGGTACAGGTGCTGCCTCTACTCCATCAGATCCCTGCAGGCAGGTGCTTCAGGCTGATGGGTACTGTCCCTATATAGACCTGTTTTTGAGGCATCTGGGGTTTCTTGAGTTTGGGTGACAGCTGAGCCTTGGCACACAATGCCCTCTATCTTCGTGTCATCAGCGTGAAGGACTGGGAGAACTTTGTAGCTCCCCAGTGCCAGACAGGACAGCAATACTTCTGGATTTGAACGCTGTATGAAGAGCACTCCAAGTTTCCATTCCATCTCTGTGGGGAGGCCCAGGGTGTGCTCAGCACTGGACATTTTGAGGCTTCCCTGGAGGTCCAGGATCAGCAGCTTCCCAGCCCAGCTGGCCCAGGAAAGACAGATGGCATCAGGAATCACACCTCTAAGGTAGGAGGTTGTGGGAACACCAAACCAAAGTTCTGACACATGAAACCTGCATTACCAGAGTCTTTTAAAGAAGGGTCCCAAATGCAAATCACAAGGTGTATTCCCAGGAGTTCCTTGGTAGAAAGGTTTTGTCAATTCCCAGTGCAGTGGGACACCCCCAGCAGACCTGGCATGGCTATAAAGGCAGGGCTGGTGTTCCCAAAGCAGGTGCTGTGTGTGGCAGGGCAGCTTTCCAGAGCTGCTGTGGTGGCCAGGTTCCTGCATGCTCTCTGCCAAAACACTGCTGGGTAAGACCAATTTTTGGCTGCTTCTTTTGCTGTAAGAGGATGAAGACAACTAAACTGCTTTGTACCGTGACCAGCTTTGCAAAATGGTGTTATGGCTGTGACAAGGGGTCTCCAGGGCACACCCGTGTGGGTGTCACTGCAGTGATGTGACTGACACAGTCTGAGCTGGATCCTGCTCCAGCTTTGTGCTGATGGGATTCCCTTCACCTCGGTGTTATTTTAATTAACAACAGTGTAAATTCAAGCCTGACCTCACTTAGTGGATTGGTGTGTTTTTCTCATTCCCTGTGTAAAATGGAGATCTTTCCAGGAATTTGGTGGCTGTAAGTCTGGTGTCCAGCTGTTTCACACAATATCTCTGGTAGAAAGGCTGAGCATCGTAGATTTTTCTGTCTGCACCTCTTAGCAGAGGAAGTATTAGTTTTAATGGGTAGCAGCCTATGAAATAATAGCTATGTCTTCATTTATTCAAATGCTGTAGCATCCTAATTAAGCTAAACAATTTTATAAAGCATGTAATGTGAACCAAATCAGATATTTTGCCAATTTCAATATTTAATAAACCTGAGGCTTCTCCTGTTTAAATGTATATCCAGGAAGGCTGAAGTCAAAGCAATGTTAAAACTATTGTAAGAGTGAGGGAGGGAAATGAGGATTATATATAGACTCCCTAGAACTGAGCCCTTGGTTATTACATTGTGTGTTATTTATGCTCCTCTCTTATAATTCTGTTTTACACTCCTCTTTTAGTATCTGTGCTCCCACTTTGTGGGTCACTCTATATCCACTGTACAGTACCCCCTGAGCACTTGTCAATGCACTGACTCCCACAATTATAATTTTTTCATTCCAAAAGAATCCACAACAGAGATAATGATTTTTTTTATTTTTCTGCATTTCACATCTTTAAACAGCAACTTGGTGACAGTATCTGCTTCAAACTTTCCAGAACTCTGCCATAAATTGAAGATAGTCTATTACTGTTATAGATTTTATGTTCACTCTGTTTGCTTTGAAAGGGTGTGCGGACATGTATGCACAATGTGTGATTATTAGAAATTCTCTCCTACGTTTGTAAAGCCCCAGACTTTTGTCTGCTTAGAGATATATCATGGAAACAGAGCAAACCATTGCCTCGTGCATGAATGACCCTGTAGTGTTTGTGCTGATCTTTATATGTTTTTGTAGCACGTGAAAAGAGAAGGCTGCGAAGTGATATTTTTCATTTCCTGATAATTGTAGTAGGCAGTTACCCAGAGTGAATGAAGTGAGCTGTGCTTCAAATGTGCATTTTTCTGCTCAGATACAATCTTTCATAGCATTAGAATGGCATATTTCTGCACTAAATGTTGCTGTTGTAGATGGCAAATGTAGAGTCCTCAGTGCTGATAAAGAGCCCATGAAGTGCACAGTGCAGTGACTGGAGAGGAGAAAACAGATGCACATGAACAGAGGAGTTATTGCAGGGCTTTGTGATGATACAGAGTAAGCAAACATAATTTGTGACTGTCCTGTGTAGTCGGTGACAGGATTCTGAGTTTCTCTGTTTTGATTCAAATACCTCTGATTCCCAGACCCAAAAGGAAACAGAGTTGAGGCAATGTGAGTGACCAGCAATTCTAAATTCTAAATTCTAAAATACTGCTTTTTGAGCAGTCTGACTACATATAAATCGAGAAGTCACCCAGAAACAGCATCATTTCACAAGGTCCAGAAGTGAGGATCTTTTATGGGAAAGGAGGGACAATCTCTGTCTTGATTCACTAGAGATAAAATATAATACTAAAAAAAGGTGTGTAACTCCTCAATGGGTACAGGCTGGCTTAACTCATCTCAAAAGCAGTGCATCAGTTTATATCAGCCAAATACTCTGGTTTCAACAGAGGTTAGGTTGAGAACTTTCTGAAAGAGCCTCCTCTGAGAGTCAGAGTATCAATTCCTACATTTGTTAAAGGACCCAGACCTTGAGGTTCCCCTTAATCTGGCAAGTTTAACAGTTATGCTCAGGACTTTTACTGCCAGGGCCTGACACAGCCTTTCAGAGTGAGAGTTCCCTGGCAGGAGCAGTGGCCACTTCCCTGCCCATTTCTTTCTGCAGGAAGCTTGCTGCAGTGCTGTGCTCCTGGCTGGCTGGCACATCCTGCTGCTTCTCCAGGCTCCCTTCCACCCCAGCTTCCCAAGTGCACTCTGTGTCCCCTTGTGCCATTTTTATTTCTCACATACTTTTATGTAAAAATAACCCTGCCAGCCATCCCAGAGGTCTGATCCACATCTATAGATGGTGCAGCTGACTGATCAATTTTATTGATTTCTTTCAAGTGCCTCTGTCAAAATGATCACACAGTGCTAGACTGTTTTCCAAACCTACAGGTACACTACTGGATTAATACATATTTTTGGTATCTCTACATGCCTCCTCCTTTTTAAATTTTCTTTTTAATGGTGTCATCCACATTTATTTTACTTTTATTTAGAGAAAGGAACAAATCTGTTTAGATAGCAAGGAACTGATTATATCTGTCAAATGGGCTGATTTGTTTGCACTCAACAGAAGTCGTTGTAACATGATCTTTTAAAATAGTTGTTCAGGTGTCTAAGTTAAGGGGTGGGCTATCATCAGGTGTAATTCAGTGGTGGATTCAGTGGCTTTTAGAAGGTTCTATGAATGACACTATGAAGTTACAGCTCAACTGGGCAATTGATTTCAATGTTCTGTTAATGATGGGTGGAATAAGGCTGCTGTGTGTGGAGGAAAATACCTCTGGGAGGGGAGAAGTTGAGCACAGAGGTGCTGAGCATGATCACAGAACTCAGTGAAGACGATTATTTCCTTCCCGTGATATCCTGCTAATGGTGACAAGGCCTTGTCCTTCATTAACTCACAAACTGCCTGTCAAAGACAATATCCACTGCTTCTACCCAACCCAACTCCGGGCAGATTTTTCACTTCCTCTTGTTTATCGCTTGCACTAAATCTCCTTGTTCGTGGCAGTCCCGATGTAAGTGAAAGGTGAAGGCTTGTGACACTGAAAACCGTGGCAGTATCAGTGAAACACTGTGATAAGGCATTTCCTTCCTTTAAAATGCACAAAGACTCGGGCAGGGCTATCTCCAGAGCTGTGGGCTGAGGAGTTCTGCTCCCCCCAACCTGCAGGGATTTCCCTGGAAATGAGGAGGAGCCACCTGGGGTTGTGGGGTTTTTTGTTAGCACCAAAGCTTATGCGTTTCCTGGAGAAATGCTGTGGATGCTGTGGAATTTAGCTTAATAAATGCAGATAATACAGTTTCATTAATGTATCACAAAAGAGCTGAAGTAGCTCATCTTAATTCTTTAATTTCCTGCTTCTCTTCTTGCCCCTTGTTTGTCTTGGGAAGGGAATGGAAACCATGAATTTCCCTGTATGCCTTGGCCCATCCCTGCTGCTACCGCAGTCCCTGAACTTGGTATCTGTGCTGGTGGCCTCCTGTGCTGAGAAAGTGTCTGTTTACACCTCCCTATTCTGCAGGGAATGGCCCTCTGTGTGTTTGCTTGGGATATGAGAATGTGAAAAATTGCTGATCATAGATCATCTCCATAAATCTTACAGACAATAAGTCATAAAACCTTGTGTCCTTACATATGGCAGTAGCCCAGGGACAGCTTCACCAGATGTGAACAACAGCCCCAGAAGCAAAAAATCAGTTGAAAAACTTCTCCCACTGTTTACATTGCCTGGAGTTGAAGCTGTGTGTTGGAGGGCTGGGGCTAGTGGTGATACTTTTCCCTTTTTTCTTTTCTTTAATACCTTAGAGTTATATTGACATGTCTATTGCAAAGTGAGAATTCCCCATGCACTAATTAAAAAGCACTATCATTTGTTAACTTCTCCTTTGCATCAGCTGCAACAGGACAACAGGCTGGCAGGCTGTAAGGAGACCTCCAGGTACTCCCAAGTTTCATCCATCTCCCCCACCCAGCATCCCTCCTCCTGCTTCCAAACGCAGCACAAGTGATTTCCTCCCAGGCAGCTTAAAAGAAAGGCAAGTAAGTTATGGTCTGGAAATTGTCTTCTGTCAGTAACAGAGACCTGGTTAGCTTTTTATTCCCCTGCTTTGCATATCTATCAAGGCAAATTAAAGGAGACACAGGAAGGAGTCTTATTGTCTAATAATCCTGCCAGGTTTTAGATCTCTGTTCATGAATGGAACTGAAGTGTTCCAGCAGCATCAAGCAAAACCCAAGTGAAGTTAGCAGGCTTTGCTCTGCATTTGCATGTAGTGGTTGAGGCTGGGATTGTTTTTCCCCTATGATGTATCTCTGCTTCTATTGTCATTCTCTTCCCTTAGTGACTCTGTCCACAAAAAAAAAAAAAAAAAAAAAAAAGAATGTAAATGCAGCCGACACTTTACAGTAATTCTCTGTGGGGTAAGGATTGAACAGAAGCGCTCTGTGATTTACCATTTCAAAGTGCTAACGCTTCCAGCCTGAAACGCTGAAGCTTTATCACAGAGGGGATGTTGTCCCTGCCTGCACGCTGGGCTGAAACCACCTTCCCCTGGTGCCTCAGAGGGACCCTCCCTCCTCGTCAGCCCTGCTGGGGGCTGCAGGAAGCCCAGAGCTGGCATGGGGAGAGACAGGGATGGAGAATGGGGTTTGCAGGTTGTGTTCTCTTCTTCCTGCTGCCCACCCTCCAAGCACAGGGATACAATTTCTTGTGCTCTCAGGTTTTTGCTCATCCCCTCGCTGCTTCATCTGGCTGTGCTGGTGAGGCAGTGAAATGACCTGTCCAAGGGTCCAGAGCTTGTCTGCCTGCCTGGGTCTCCCTCCTGCATCCCTGAGTTCAGAGGAGACTTTGCTGCTGTAAGAGATCAGAGATTCCCCCTTTCACTCTGGGAAACAGCAAATTAATGCAGGAGACTGGAAAAATGTCCTGATCTTGGTAAACACACAAATCTCCCCTTTGCACTTTGCAAAAGCAGAAAAGGCAAATTCTGCTTTGGTGTGCCCCTGGAAGTGCAAATTTTAAGGCTGACTGAAACCAAGTGTGTTTTCTTGGTGTCTGGCTGCTGTTGATGCCAATGGGATCTGAAGTTGAAGCCCTGATATTCCTGGGCTGGTGCTGCAGTTTGGAGTGCAGGGATAAGTGGTGCCTCCCTGACCAGCTGGTACCTGTCTGTGACCACTGAATGTTAAACCCTCACTGTCTGCTGCAGGGCAAGCAAAAACAAAATATGGCCAAAATATGGAAGTGTGATATGCTCCAGTGGGAACCTCTGTGAAGGAACCTCCTTTCCCACCAGTTCTGCTGCCTTATCTGCTCAGTCTCAGCTGCTGACTCCAGTGCCAAAAAGAACTTTTTCATACATTTTTCAGTGAAAAAAGAAGGAGTAGGGAAATTGGAAGGTGCACACTTGCAGAGGTTGGTGGAGGGGGTCATGGGGGCAAACACTCTGTGCTCTGAGTGCCTCCTGACCACAGCTCCTGAGCAGGCAAGCAGCACTCATCTAAGTGGGTGTTCTTTGAAACTTTTCTTTGCAGAAGCTGGGTCACAGAGAAAACAATAGTGAGCAGAGGTATCAGAGTCCTGGTACTGCACCAGCCTCTTTTCTCCTTCCTTCCTCTTCCTCCAGTAATTGTATTTCCCCTGCTCACTCACAGCAAATTGTAGGTGGGTGTTAGAGGCACAAATTAGAAATATATCAACCAATGTAACAGTGACTCTAACATTTGTCACGTGAAATCTGTTGTCATTCCAGTATTATTTGTTGCTAGGTTAAATCGAGTTGTATTTAATATTGTACAAGCAAGTAAACCTAATTCCTCCTTGCTCTTTTTATAAAAAAAAACAAACAAAAAACAAAACCAAAACCAAAAACCAAACAAACCCTTCTCTGACCTTTTTAAAGAATTATATTTATTTATCTTGTGAGGAATCATCTGATTTGGTCCTGAGCCTTCTCAGAAGAGTTCTCAACATGTACTGAAGTGGTGTTAATGGTTTTTACCCCAGTTAGCAATGAAAGTTTGATCTTAAAAATAGCTGAAAGCCCAGACGAACCAGCTTTTGGCACAGGGTGGGAGAGAAGGGAAGAATTAGTATTTGGATGCAATGGTGGAGCATTGTCTAGCAAAAGAATAAAGATTTAGACTAGTGAGCACTTTACTGTGTTAAAATCCTTACAGATTTTCTTTGTTGAGGTGAGGTTATATCCTTTATAGCAACATTTGGTAGTTGCTTTAAATTATTAAAGGTATTTCATAGGGCTGTAGCTCTTGGAGCATTAGTTTGCAAAGAGGGCCCCTGCCTGTATTCTTAAGGTAGGTTAATGATGACTTTCCTAGTGCAATGTGTCCAGGACACTGAGGTTAATAAAACCCGTAGCTCTTCTTCATGACTATCATGGGATATTTAATGTTCAGGAGTGTGCAAGACCTCAGCTTAATGTTCCATATGAAGAATAGTGCTGCCAAGCACTCATCATCCCTAGTGCCAGCACAGGACATTAGAGGTGCGAGGAATGGGCCGAGCACGCTCGGGGAGAGCTCAAGCACCTCTGAGCATGGTCATCCTCCTTCACAGAACCCAAATCACTCAGGCTGGAAAAGACCTTTTAAGATCACAGAGCCCAGCTGTAACAGTGGTGCTCAGGGCACTCACTGGGCTGGGACTGGCTGGTGGGGCTGTTTGGCTGGTGGTCTGTAGCCCTTGCCTGGGCTCAGGGGTTTTGCTGGAGAGGGAGAAGCCCTGGCCCCAGTGCAGCAGAGCTGATGATTCATTCAGAGCTGGCTCAATTAGAGCATTTGTTTATTTGATATAATCTCTTTATTTTCATCTTTTCTCATCTGCTGCCACCCCCATTTGAGAACAGGAAGGAATTTTTTGGGGGCTGAGGAATAATGAAAGATTCATATGGCAGGGCAGAGTTTGCTCTTGTGAAAACTCTGAAACAAAGGAAGAAAGAAGGTGGGTGTAAGGGGGAGTTAATTTTTCCTTTCCTCTTTCCCCTCTCTCCAAAAAGAGCTCGAGACTTTAAAATAGTCCAGCATTGTTCTGGGACTTAGAGAGCTTTTCTAGCTGTGAATATTGCAGCAAATACCACAGCAATGACAGTATAGCACTGTCTGTATTCTCTCTGTGCGCTGGCTGGACAGGGATTTTTCATTTCATGCATCATTTACAGCCTTCTGCATTGATCTACAAAGTCAGAGCGTGTTGCTAGCACAAAGGGAGAGAAGAAAGGGAAGAGATAGGCCTGAATGACAAAGTTCAGATCTGAAATCAAGTCTCTGTTCAAACTTCCCCAAAGCATGGTTGTGCCTTACAGTTTACCTCATGCTACAAGAAGGACAGTTCACATGGCAAAGATCAGATACAGATTCAAGCCAATTTTTAAAGCCCCTTAAACTCCAGAAAATTTGAGCCAGCATTGTATCATAACAAGGAAAGGTCAGAACCTTGGGCTGGGATTTCAGACCGAGAAGTGGTCACTGGTTATCTGTCTGTTGGGAAATGGTTGCATTTGCCGTGTTTGACACATTTTTCCTGTAAATTAAAGCAATGGGATGTTTCAGAATATTATAGGGACTTTTTTTCTTCATGTTTCATTCCACTTATGGTGGAGTTTCTCTTATGCTGCTTGTCTTTGTTATAAGACATAGTCTATCAAAAAATAAAAAGGGGAGAGCAGAACCAGTTTGCATGGCCCATGCAGGGCTGCTTTTTTTTTTCAGAGAAAAAGCATAAACTGAAAGAGAAGTATCTTTTATAATTTGTCATATTTTCCAGGTGTATTTCATACCAAAATCCTCTCCTTTGGCAAAATCATGTCAACCAGCACAGAATTCTTTTTTTTCAATTAAAAAGGTAGCGTTTCATGATGTTAATTTTTTAAACTTTTGTCTAGGCATGTTTCATACACATGCAATTTTGCTTTATCATAATAACAAGCATTTTAATCTCTCCCATCTGCTTTAATGAACTGCTAGTATAATCTTGTCATTTTGGTTCACCATACCTTGCCATTCAGTGAGGTCTCATTTCCCCTGCCAATTGCCCAGGGCTATTAGTCAGCAGCAAAGCTCGCTCACAAAACCAACCCCAATCAAAAGCAGCAATGCCATGAGGTAAAAAGTTTGTCTCAAGCTGCTCCTCTGGCAGCCAGGCGAGTTGTGCAGGTTCCTGGGGCAGGGCTGAGCCCAGAGCACCTGGGAAGAGCCACTGTGGGAAGGACTGGAGTGTCCCTGGATGGAGGTGGCTGGTGAGCAGCACCCCGGGCTCCCAGCACGCTGCCTCTGCCAGGGCAGGAGCTCTGCTGTGCCAGGAGTAGGGTGGTGTAAAAAATGGGGGTTTGGTCCTGCTGTCACAGTCAAGAGGAATGAGGAGCTTTAGGTAGCACAGTGAGAAGACACATGGAGTATGTTGGCTTCCTGTCCTCAAGGCAATTTCCCATTTAGAACAAGAGAGAGAAAATTGTGGAATTGTAACCTGCAAGAAAATAGGAGCCCACAAAACCCTTTGGCAGAGGGGGCAGGAGGCAGAATATGTTGTCTATAGATCTGTGTCATATAATTAGTAAAAAGCAGACTGGAAAAGGAGCACAGGGCCAAGATCCTCTGTGACGTTGCCCAATACCCTGGCAAAATCTAGTGATCACTTGGACAAATCCAAGGATCACTCTGGAGCAGCCCCAGGGCCCTGCAGAGGTGGGCACATGCATGAAGGTCTGGGGATTCAAGTTGGAATCATTCTCCCTCACATGTGCTGTGTTCCCCAAAAAGCCCAGGGCTCACTGGAAAGCGCCATCTGTAAGGAATCCAGATCTCCAAGGAATGGCTCTCCCCACCTACACTGCTCCCTCTTCCCCAGCGTTGCACACCAGTTAAATATAGAAACCAGGAGGAGATTCCACCCACCTTTGGGTGTTTTAGGAAGTGACTGGAATGTCCTCCAAAGGTCTGCCCCAAACTTTCCATGAGAAAGCTGAATGTGGTGTTAGGGGAATTCCTGCTGGCTGACAAAATGCTCTTGTCCTGGGATTTGCTCTTGGCACCTGTGGTGTTTCTGCAGGCAATCAGGTGGGCCATGGAGCTCCCCTGCACAGGCTCCCTGCACACCCAGCCAGGTGCAGCCTCCCCATGGACAGCCCCAGGACCTGGGCTCTCCCTGGGGACCCCTTGCAGGAGCCATAAAAGTGCCACTGAGTAATGTCACCTGGCCTCAACTTCTGGTTCAGCAGAAAAGACATTCCAGATGGGTTTCCTATCCCATCATGTTAAAAAACCTCATTTCCTTCTAATCTACACAAATTTTGCCTCACAACATGTTTTCTGCTTTTTCTTCTTGAGCAGCAGTAACACCACCCCAAGCAGCTCCTTCTAAGTCTTTGAGAAATTGCCTCCTAAACTTCAAGCTAAATGGCTGGAACTAGGCTTTCAGGTCTACAGGACAATCTTTGATCTGTGAGAAGTTGTTCTTTGCCTGATATACCGAGTGTTTAGCACTGTGGTTGTGGGTGTGAACGAGAACAGCCCCGTTGTCCTCAGTATCTCTGCAGGTTGCTGCTGACTGTGGTCAGCTCAGAGCCAATATCAGGTTATGTCAATCACAACTGCAGGAAATGGGCCCCTGACACAGAGCAAGCCCATTCAATGTTTTCTGTATCATCACTGATCTCCACACTTAGGATAAAAATGTACTGGAAGATTCAGAGGGTCCAACAAACTTTATATACACTGTTGTCTCCTCCTTCTGATCTGATGAAAATTTCTGTCCTTTCCCTCTTCTTCCATGTGCCTCTGGTATTTTTGTTTGTGATACAGCTGTAATTACCTGTTCCATTCACCACTGTTTTAAATACAATCTCACTCTGGGTGAATGAGTATTCAAACAGAGATTACAAGGTTTAGCAGGTCTAGAATCTCAAATGAAGCAGCCTCAGAATCGTTGCCCCAGGAATATCTTCTGTGTGGAAATGTTGGTGTCTGCTCTGCTAAGTGATGCAAGGCCAAAGTGATTTAGGGGGCTATCTCACATTCAGACCTAATCTCATCAGTGAGAATCCTCTTTTTTAAATACCTGGGCAGTAGGAGGCTAAAAAGTCTCCTTAAAAGGGTTGCAAGACAAAGATGGAAGGATTTAAGGTCTGGGGGACCAGAATAGGCTCAGAATGAGGCTTTGGAACAGGGTAGAGTGAGTAGCTCTTCTGTGTTCTTCTTTGTTTTAAACTTTATTTTTAGTTAAGTGTCTTTCTAATAGTCTAACAAGAAATTATTATCAAACTTGATAATTAAGACTGGCAATTATTCCTCCAATCAGCAGCCAACTTCTCTCGATCCATTAAGAGGTTTCCTGTCTCTTCATGCTCAGTTCCTTTCAGGTCACTTGGCCCTTGATGTACTCTGGATGAAATGGGAAGTTGAGCCAGTGTTTGTCTCCTCAGATATCAAAACTGACTCCCAGTTTAAAACACCGTGCTGTTTAAACACATTGCTTTGGATTTTTTTTTGCTTTTTGAACCAGTGTTTCCACCTTTGTCAGCAACACAGACACATTGCCATGAAAAACCAATAGGAAAGCACAGTTCTTATCTGCTGTAATCTAATAAGCCGTCAGTGTGGAAAAAAAAGGAGGTCAGCCAAATGCGGCTCCTTTCAGTTTAAAATTCTGAAAATGACTCATTCCTTATTTAGTCTTATAATGAGCTCCCGCCCACTTAGGGTAAGCTTCTAATTTCAGTTGCTCTGGCATAAATCCAGAGGGCTTCCATTGAAGTGGATGAAGCTGCCATTGATTTACAGAGCTGCAAAGGAGATCCAGTCCTGGCCTCAGGTGGGTGCTGCTGCCTGTCACTGGGCAGAGCCCCCTGCTCCAGGGTGGGAGGCTGTTCGCAGCCCAGACATGGACTCAGGGGATCATCTCTGCTCCTGAGAGCTTGCTGAGAAGTTTCTGATTATGCTGTTGATGTCAGAGTAACATCATTTTTGTATCTCTCTATGTATGGCAGTACCAGACAGTTCAGTTCTCCAAATTTGCTTTTTTGTCTCTCAAAAGCCAAGGGTACTTCATAGAAGCGTCAAGTGTTTCAAAAGTGAACATGAGCAGAACAGCTTCTCAAAGATTTCCAGTTCAGAATGACTTGGAGAGACATCAACAGTTAGACAGAAATGTATTGGTTAAGTAATCCTCACTTTTTAGCTTCACTCGCCTGCTAAGGGGAATGAAATTTAATCTGTCTGTATTTTTTCCATCATTTTCTCTCAACGCCCCAGCTCTGTTCCTCTGTCTTGTTTCCTGCCTTGTCCCATTGCTATTCTGCAAAAGAAACCAAGTGTGTGCTTTAGATAACTGGCAGAAGTGATGCAGAAGACACTGGGCACTGGAACTCCTGAAGGTCTGTGGGAGCCTGCTAAGGCTTGGTGGCAGGGACTGCCTGGAGCCCTCACCAAAACCTTGTTCTGGAAGAAGTTCTTAGAGGGGTTTGTGGGTTGCTGAAACCTTGAGGCTACCCTGGTTAATAAAGGTGCTTCCCAGCATATCAGAAATTCTTCATATAAATGTCAATTCCCTCAGCTTATGCTAAGGGACAGCATCTACCTTCACGGCAATAAAATTGTCTGCAATGAGTATTTGAGCTGCTGGAAGGGGATCAGGAGTTGTGGTCCTTCACACCTGAGTGCAAACCTGTCCAGGGTAAGACAGTGTGGCAGGACAGAGAATTAAGATCCCACTGGACAAACACCAACTGCGCCTTGTGCATCCAAAATTGTGCCAGGAAGCACCATGGGTAAAGTGCTGCTCTCCAGATCAGAATCTCACGAAACAGTTGTGTTTAGCAGATGTCTTCAAATAGAAGAGAACAAAAGAAAAGCCTGGCACCTTTCAGGATTGGAGGTGGTCAGGATGTCAGTTCTGTATCCACAAGATGACAGCCTCAGAAGTGTTGAGAGCACATGGGTTTCAGTGTTGACTCAAATGAAGAGCACCACCTACTCAAGCACAGTGACATTTCCTGGGCTCCCGGCCTGCCCCTGGCCACGCTTGTGCCAGCACACACTGCTGGCCAAGTCAGTGCTGCAGCACATGCACCAGCCTCAAATATTCTATTTAACATAGACATTTTACCTCCTGGAGAAGTGTGATGGAGGTTATTGCCTCGGTATGGCTTAGTGAGACCTCATGTGTGAGACTATAAATGTCCAGGATGAATAGTGTTCAGGCACTTACCAGTGAAGCGTGTCACAACTTGTTGTGATTTATTATGATTTAATATAATTCCTAGAAATTATTCTCTGTACACATGTTGTATAATTGTTTCACAGAAGGGCTGCTCCTAATCATCCGGCAGAAGCTAAGTTCAGGCTGAAGTCAGGGAGTTTTGAATAAACAGGACAATTAAAATATTCTCAAGCAAATTGCTGTTTCCATTATGTTCGGTAGCTTCTCATGGAGGTTTGTCTACTAATTCTTTTTCTGGACGGTAAAATAGGTAAGATGTATTCTGTGTGCAGGGCCAGAATGTTGGTAAGATTTCTGGTTTCTGGTTCACTGTGGCCTGGGTCTGCTGCGGAGAGGGATGCAAGGCCACGTGCACACTTCCTTGGAAATGCCTTGCTTTGGCAGCCCTGAGATCTGCACCTTCGGAGCCACTCACTTAATGTAGAACAGAGAGAGCCCTGATGCTCTGAAGGGTCCAGGTTGCTGCCCCTGCTGGGGGTTGAGCTTAAGCTGGAGGAAGAACAGACATCCAAAAACAACTCTGATTTTTCAGAGTTCAGCTTATGTTCTCTCACTGTTTCAAGAATGTTATAACATCATCAGAGATTTTCAAAGGATGTTACAAATTTCAGTTTCAAACATGAACTGCTTCCATGAGTGTTTATTTCATTTGCTTTTTTCCTTCTGTTTCTCCTGAAACTGATACAGTTCTGAATCAGTACAGCTTTGGAAAAAAATACAAAGCTGTTACAGCTATGAGTTACTGCATGTAGCACCATTTGTTTGTTGTTTCACCACAGCTTCACTGGAGACACCTTTGCAATACATATGCAGACCATAAAATAACATTTCTAAGCAAGAAAACAGTCCTTCCCCACTGCACTTGTCACCAAATATGTTTTAAGTCCCATGTTCCCCTTAATTTGTATGGCCTTGAACCCTAAGAGCAGCTTTCTCCCAGAGTACCCTCTGGCCCAAATAAAGTAACTCTGGGCAAGGTTGCCGTAATATCAACACTTCTACTTCTACTAAACCTGATTTTACTCTATTTTTTTCTTTTCAGTGAACAGAGCAGTGTTTTCTTACCATAAATGAAGACACAGAGGGTTACCCACGGCAGCTCTGCAGCCAGGGTTTGTTGTGAAGGTACCTTGAGCTGGTGCCAGTCCCATCCTCCTCCATCTGTCCAGCAGGGCAGGTGAGATGGCTTTTCCTGCCCAGAGAAGCCCCACTTGGGAGTTCAGTCCAACAATACTGCTACAGGAGACTGAACAAGTGCAGGTCTCCAGGGCCTGACTTGAGATATTTTAATGCTTTTTCAATTGGTTATAATTAGACACGGACCAGGCTGGAAATTCCCACCATCTGCTTGAACCTTGCATTGCTAGAAAAGACACCCTTGCTCTGAGGTGCCTCTCACCACTAACTGCAGATAAGATTTCCCTTCATCCCCAACCCCTTTGCAAAACCTTTCTCTGCTTCTGTCTTGCTCTCAGGCCTTTAGCTCAGCACGAGTGGTGTTCAAATGAAACTGGAAGCCTGGGCTGGTTTCCTGGAGGCTTTGTCGAAGTGCTTTTGTCACTCTGCCAGCTGCAGTCAGTCCCCAGGGCTGTGACCTACTGCCAGCACCTCACCCTATGAAACTGGAGTTAGAAAACCCAGGATGTTAAAAAAAAAAAAAAATAAATAAAATACAGCTTTTAAATTAAAACTTTCCACATAGTTGATCTTTTGGCAAATAATGATCTGGAATGACATGCCTGCTCTCCAAATCTAATTGTTAATTGGTCAATCGACCTCTAAGTGACTGGCATATTGCTCTGATCATCTGAAAGCCTTTTGGCACCGGTTCCCCGGCTCAGGTTTGCTGCTCGTACTTGCACAATCTGCTCGCAAAATGTCATCGCTCTGAATCACCGGGGCCAGCGCCAAGCCCTGCGGGGGCCGTGGGAAGAGCTCCCCGCAAGGGCCCGGGCCGGCCCGTGCCGTGCCGTGCCTGGCGGTGCGGTGCCGTGCTGTGCTGTGCCGGGCCGTGCCTGGCGGTGCGGTGCCGTGCTGTGCTGTGCCGGGCCGTGCCTGGCGGTGCGGTGCCGTGCTGTGCTGTGCCGGGCCGTGCCTGGCGGTGCGGTGCCGTGCTGTGCTGTGCCGGGCCGTGCCTGGCGGTGCGGTGCCGTGCTGTGCTGTGCCGGGCCGTGCCTGGCGGTGCGGTGCCGTGCTGTGCTGTGCCGGGCCGTGCCTGGCGGTGCGGTGCCGTGCTGTGCTGTGCCGGGCCGTGCCTGGCGGTGCGGTGCCGTGCTGTGCTGTGCCGGGCCGTGCCTGGCGGTGCGGTGCCGTGCTGTGCTGTGCCGGGCCGTGCCTGGCGGTGCGGTGCCGTGCTGTGCTGTGCCGGGCCGTGCCTGGCGGTGCGGTGCCGTGCTGTGCTGTGCCGGGCCGTGCCTGGCGGTGCGGTGCCGTGCTGTGCTGTGCCGGGCCGTGCCTGGCGGTGCGGTGCCGTGCTGTGCTGTGCCGGGCCGTGCCTGGCGGTGCGGTGCCGTGCTGTGCTGTGCCGGGCCGTGCCTGGCGGTGCGGTGCCGTGCTGTGCTGTGCCGGGCCGTGCCTGGCGGTGCGGTGCCGTGCTGTGCTGTGCCGGGCCGTGCCTGGCGGTGCGGTGCCGTGCTGTGCTGTGCCGGGCCGTGCCTGGCGGTGCGGTGCCGTGCTGTGCTGTGCCGGGCCGTGCCTGGCGGTGCGGTGCCGTGCTGTGCTGTGCCGGGCCGTGCTGTGCTATGCCGGGCCGTGCCGAGCCGCGCTGGCTGCTGCTCCGCACGCACTGCACGGTGCACGGCACGGAGCACGGCACAAACCCCAGCTGGGACAGAAATGCACCCTCGCTGTCTGCTCTGATCCTGAGCGGCGCTGCCAGCCCTTTATCAGATCTTAATACAAAACAAGGGCAATTAATTTCTACGCCCTTATCGCGCTGATCTTACGAGCCCTTTCAAAGTTCGGTTTCTTGTTTCCAGCTCCTGCATGCGGGCTGTGGCACGGGTATAGTTCAGAAATCTGTAATTCAAACTTCAAGAGCGAACACATTTCCCATGCAGGTCTTTTCATAATTGGTTTTTGGGCTGGTCTGTTCTGTGATGTGTAATTGTTAGCAGTTGTAAAAAAGATAACTCACATTTTAAAAAGCCTAACGCTTGCTCTGTGCAGATAAAAACTGTGACAAATTATGTTCCAAAAAAATCATAAAAGTGGAGAGGCATGTTAATAACCAAAGGTGAAGTTTCATCTGAAGGTCAGTAGGAGCTATTAAAGTGGTCAGTAATTCCAGGGTTTGCCAGCAGCGATTTGACCATATCACTTATCTACTCTGGTCCATGCTTAAGCATCTCCCTCAGTGAAAAAATAATCCACTGAGAGTAATACTGGAGGTCAGAGGTAACTATGGAGGAAAAGCAATATTGTCAAAATAAACCAGGCTTTCAAGTACAGACATTCAGATTCCCAGTCCATTAAAATATTGTGACTTTGACAATTTTACCACACTGTTTGGCACATTTTTTAAAATATTGCTTCTCATTATGTTTAAATTTAAAAAAGGAAAAAAAAAAAGAAAAACAGATTAAGCAGATCATGTTTAAAAGGCTGTAAAGTAAGGAATAGCATTTCACATTGTCCTGTGAGCGCTGGGTAATAAAAAGCAATTTTTAGCTTCAGAATTTCAGAGATGCCAAAATGGAGCCAAATAATAAATGTGGATATAACACAAATTTCATGAAGCAGGAGCTGGAACTGCAAGGCACTTTTGCTGTGAGCAGGCTGAGGGAATCCCTCTTGCCTGCCCAGTATATCTGCTGGGTGGCACTGAAATAAGAGGAAGCACCTAGTTTTGCTTTTTTAGAGCTGGCATCCACCTGTAGGTGATGGGTAAAGGCCTGATCTTCCTGGTGTCTGTGCAAGGACTTCAAAAGCAGCAACAGAACCTGAGCCTGTGTCAAGCCCAGTCACAGCTCAACTGGGTTCAGCAAAGCTGTGTTTATCTCCTGGCTGCATCTCAGGTACTTTGGGTTAGACTGGGGCTGTCTGAATTCCTGGGACCAGGACTCAGGGCATACAATAGGAATTTTTCTTTCTTCTACCTGTCTTGGCTGCAGACAGTGGGGTCCAGGTGAGGTTTCACTGCGTGCATACAGCCCCCAGACTAACAAAATTTGTAGCTTCTGACCTTTCCTGGTTTTTTAGACTTGTAAAGTTACCTGCATTATCCAAAGACAGCCTCTCCTCTGTGAATTTTATTATAAGTTATTATTGTGAGTAAGCTTGTCCTGCCAACTTTTTGACATGGAATAGTCAGTGTGCAAGACATTTGCTGTGTGTCTGTGTGATATGTTGAATGTGTTTGCCTGTGTTGTGCATATGTTATGGAGTATATGCCAGTATATTTTGGTGTAGTCTGTTAAGTATATTTCAGTACATTTTTGTTGTTCAAAAGAAATTTTCTGTGGTTAAACGATGCTTTGATATGTTTTAAAGGGCAAGTGTTCACAAGAACTCATAATGCATATTTCATGTAAAATCCTGGAACAGCTCTGATAAATATGGATTGTAGCAGGATAATTTACATGTTCAAAACATGTTCTCTCATTTACATGTGAGACTGCAATGGTTCACTGCTGCAGGCCCTTTTTTTACATAGTCAGTGTACTTACAAAAACCCCAAATCCCAACACAAAAGTTTACGAAGTTTAATTTATAGCTCACCAAGGGAATATGTAGTGAGGCATGTAATGAAAATGTCCCGTTTACTTCTGTCATTTTCAATGCTCTCATTTTCTAACACTTGAGGCAATCCAATAACATTATTGATTCACACCTGTTCTGTAACATTGCCTTTGCAATGAGATCCAGCAGAAGAGAAACCACACATCTGCATACACCTGAGACCTGCAGCACTTTGGAATTGAACCTGTTTAGTGTTTAGACAGATGCTCTCCAGTCTTTGAGACATTCAGGTACCTGCTATAACCAATACTGTGGCCATATACAATATGTGTATGTTTTAGGCTGTGTCCCATACATAACATGTAGCAAATATTGTTTATCATGTGCATTTATCTCTGTGATATCCAGTAGAAAATTCCAAGCTTTTCTATTTTGTGACAGGAAGATGTAAAAATGAAGCCCCTGTATTGCAAAACACACAAGGGGCACTGAACTGAACCTTAGGACCAACACAAATTTTTTTGGGTGGTGTTCTTCAGCTAATATCTAAGCTATCCAACCTGCACCACGAATCTGGAAAAGGGAACCATAAGTCCTGTCAGAACAGGCTTTCTCTGCTTCTGGCTGCTTGCTCTTAGTGATTCCTGGGAAAATCAAGAGCAGCCTCTTGATGCTGTTTTGTCTCTTACACTGCAATCCAGCCAAAAATCAAAGTACAAGAGGCCCTGCAGCCTCTACAGAAGAATCTGCTTGGGACCTCAGTGGGAAAGACCCTGGGGAAATGTTTCCTCCTGAATTTAATGTCAAAGCAATGTATTTCTAAAAACATCCACAGGAACAGTAAGTTCAGGTTGTTAAATATCCTCTATCTATTCATTTAGTTCCTTTTTGCTATTCTGATTTTCTTTTTTTCTGTCCCTTTACAGGAGGGTTACTGAGACACAGTAAGATCCAGTGGTGGCAGTAATGGCAGTTTTACAGCTTGCCTTAGCTAACCATTATCAGGCCACTCTGTGCACAGAGTGGAAGGCACAATATTGCTTTAACACCCCTCTGATTTCCTTCCTCCCAGGGGGCAAATGCTCTGCAGAGAAACCTCCACACTGCTGACCACAATTGCTGTAATTTGTTAGTCTAATGGGAAAACGTACACAGCCTTCCGAAACTGGAAGTATAAAATAATATTGTGTGATACTTTACATAAATGGGGCTTGTGCTTGGAAGTGCCTCTCGTTGAGCTCTTCCCTGGGAGAGCCTTGATTACCTGGATTAGCTCTCCCTGGCAAGAAAGGCACTTATTAATAAATTATACATCTGCAGTTAGTTGTTGCCTCACAAAAAAAAAGGTTAAAACAGCTGTAGGAGGTAGAGTTCTGCATGAGAACCAAATCTGCAGGCTGAAGACTCATTTAGTAATTAAACTTGAGTTACCTAGAAACAAACACTGAGTGTCTGCAATTTTTGGACTCAAACTGTCCAAATAGAGGGAAGGTTTGGGGTTTACATCCCTGATGCTCTAGAGAAGCTGTCTGATGGCAAGTGACACCGTGACTGCAGTGAGCGATGGGTGGCACAGGCAGGAGGGGCTGAGCAGCACCTGGCCCACGTTTGAACCAGAGCTGGCTGTTTGTAGGCATCCAAGCCGAATCTGTGTTTCTAAGATGAGTATTTAAGTTCCCAAGGGCAGAAACTGAGCCTCTGCAGGGTTTCTCTGAGCTGCCAGGGAGGACTGTGTCATACACAGGCTTTTATGGCTGTGCACCCTCGAGTCATGTACAAATAGACCTGTAACATCTTGTCTGTGTGCTGTGGATGTGATCTGTGCAATTCATTTTCTTCTTTTTTGTCAGCTACTTTCAATTAATTTTCCCTGTGGTCTGCACTTCCAGCACTTCCCTGCCCAGAGCAGCATCCAGGTACCCCATCCTGGGGAAGTACCTGTGGCTGTCTCCAGAGCCATGCTGAAACTTGGATCCTCCTGACCGTTTGGGTTAGCTAGGGAGCTCAATCAGTTGCAGAGATGGATCCCTCAAGAAATCTGATTTGCTGACTCAGTGTTTGGTGGACTTTTCCCTAGGTCTGTTTGATTTGTTATGAGGAAGCATTAAGGTGGCAGAACTGCTGTAACTATGAACAGCAAAATTACCAAAGCTGGCTGCAAAGCAGCTCACTGTGGACTCTTAGTTTCCCTGTTCTGTAATTCCTTAGCATCCTCTTCATATGAGGGCTGGGGTATTTTCCATGAAAACAGCAATACAGATTTTCTGGGGCTCTTGCTCATGGTGTGGTGTGTGCTGTGGGTACCAGGTCGCTCAGGATGCAGGTTTGAAAGCACTGCTGTGGAGAGAGCTTTCCCAGCACCCCAGACAGGTGGGTGGGAGCAAGAAGGGCCAGCTGCACTTAAATAAACAAATAAATAAATAAAGCCAATCTTTCCTATAGCTGATCAATATTAATAATGAAGCTGAGTGGCTGAACAGGATGTATGTTTTATTCTGAGGGGAAAATGAGGGAAATAAAAACAGAGACAAAATACCTCTGCTGCTAATCAGACCTAAAGTTTAATGGCTGCAAAATGGTCACAGGGCTGCTGTAACTGCCTGCAGTTGTTTGAACAAGAGTCTTGAGTTTGCATGATGTGAGTTATTGGAAAATCTCTCTGCCATTAAGTGCTTTGATGAAAGATGTACTTAAGATCTAAAATGACCAGAGGAAGCAGAGGAACGAGCGAGTGCTGCTGCTGAAGATGCCAGAAAGATAGATTATATGTTGTCATACGGTATTTGATGCCTTAACTGGAAAATGTCTGAGCCAAAAATGAGTTAGACTAGTGAGATGTGAGCTCTTTGCAACTTCCTAAGCTTAGTTCAGGCTCAGGTGTTTCCAAGTTCAAACACAGCTTATCCACTTTGTGCTTGAATAACAAGCTGAATTGGAAAGATATTTCTTCTAAGGCAGGAGGTTCTTCTGCTTTGGTTGGAGGCTTTTCAGAGGCTGGGCAAGAAAAGCATCAGATAATCAATCTTTTTGTCGTTCCTGATAGAAACTTATTCAGTTCCAGTTTTCTGTGAAGAAATGGTCAGAAGAATAAATAAAGGAAAAAATCCCTCTTTCAACTCAAGGGCCATAAATCTGAATATAAATTGAGAGGTGAAATAGTTCTCTCAAGTCTGAAAGTATAAAAGAAGAAGAAAACAATATCAGCTGATCCACTTCTTAAAAACCCTTGTTCCTAGGACATCTTGTTTCTAGTTTTTCTATCTCAAGAGTTCTTGAGACAGTTCTTTTCTCTCAAACAGTATTTACTCAGAGTAACTTCCACATCACAAACACACTTATCTCTTCTTTATATCAGCCTTAGGGATTAGGAATATGGATCTGTTTTCCAGACTGACCGTCTGGCTTACTGACCTGCGCTTGTTCTCTCACAAAGCAGTGCATGATGCCATTCTTGTCAAAACCACAATTAGTCAAAACCCTTTACAGGAAACATGAGCCCAATAAGGGTGGATAAAATAGGAAATCACGTGTCTCATCCATAACCTGCTTGTAGCATAAAGGTACAGGGATCTCTCCTGCATCCCCTTGCCAGCTGCAGGCACGTCAATGGAGAGAGCAATGAACAGATTGATGTTTTTAGAGTATTTTTCATCTTCCAAATGGTTTCAGCCATTAAAAATTAATTTTCACTTCATACTTGGAGAAAATATGAGTATTTTTGCCCATGCTCTTTGCTCATGGAGTCTCTTGGATGGGTCATCAAATGCCTGGATTGGCACTCAGTTGTGGGGTCCCTGCCTCACTCTCCCCTCCCAGCCAGACTGGGACATTGCTGTCCCTGCTCCCTCTCTCTCTCCTGTGCAATCCTCTTGAAATTTTGACTTGCCCAGCAAGCCAGTCCTGGGAATTAGCTGCAGACTGCCTGTGGAATATAATGGTTTTAGAAGTCTCCCCATTTTCCAGTGTGTCCTATACCCAGGGAGAGCAGAGGGGTTTTACTGCTGGCAACTTTGGTGTCCCAGCCCATCATACACAAAGTCACAGGGTAGCTCTCACTAATTAAACTTGGAAACAGAGCCACAGCCCAAAGCAAATAACTCCTTTTAGCACAAATGGTGCTGGAATTGGTTAAAGTGTCACCAGGGAATACTAGAACTGATTTTATTATTATTTTAATTTACAAACATAATAACAGCTACAGTGCAATTGCTGAGATGAAGTGTTTTCACACAAAAATAATAATGATTTTAAAAGGTGAATTGAGAACTATTCATGCTAGGGGGGAGAACAACAAGGGGAATGACTCAAATACTGCAGCTTGAGGCAGACTCTTCACTTGTGCTCTTGGGTTATCCATCACCATGCCCCTAAAAATAAGAAAGGGTCAGTACATCAGTGCCTCCTTTGGGAGAGCATCACCACCAGGGCATCTCAGCTCTGCCTTGGGCAGGTTCCTCAGCCTTTTTCAGCCTGTACAGCAGAAAACTGTTCTGATTGCAAATTTGGGAAGAGGTGAAATGGATGCTGTGTGTCTTATAACTGGTGTCTGATCCACCATGAGTTCCTGCTAAAGGTACTCTTACAGCTGGATATTCATAATCCCAAACCTTTCCTTAGGCAGGGGCAGTGTGAGAGTTGCCTGATACCTTACCATATGCTTTCAAAATCAGGACTGTCTCATACCTCTGAGCTCTGTGCTTTTCTCCTGAATTTGTTTTAACACTGTCTTCAAGTCCAAAGCAGATGAGTGCTGGGCAGCCTGCACAGGTTACTTGTTCTTACCCAGACTTGGAATGACTTCACCTAATGGAAGGAAGAAGCAGTGCATGAACAATCCAGGACTAGTTTCCTCTGCTCTAAAACACTCCTGCCTAAACCTGGCTCATTTGAGTGAGACATTTTTGGCTGAGAGGTTTTTGGTGAGTGGTGCCAGGGGAAGGTTACTGCTGTTCCTCTGGTGCTGCCATTTGGATGCAGACAATCTTCTGCAAAACCAAGGTGAAGTGGCAGATCCATTTGCTTTACCAAGTCCCTGCAATGCAGAAAGTTGAGGCATAATAGGATATTTCCCTTTGAACCAGTACTTACATTTGGTTCTCTGTCCTAGTCACAAGGGCTGGCTGAGACTGCAAGGTACCTCAGAACTCTAACTTCAACTCGGATACTTTTTCAGAATATTTTTCAGGTGGAGTATGAAACCATAGTCATGCCAGAAGCTTTTCCCACTCAGTTTGCAGAACTGTTTCAAAACTGATTGAAATTCCTTTGACTGTCTCCTCAGGATATGTGCAGTTTGAGAGGCTGGCTCTCTCTTAAATGGAAGAGTAAAACTGTTCAATTGAAACAAAATCAGGACATTGGGTTTTTTTATATTTAATCAGAACTTAATTAAATTATGTGAGTGGACTTGGGATCAAGTTAGATTTGCCCAAGTCCACCCAAAATGTGCCCGTATTCCCAGCCCTGTCGTCATTGACTAACCTTTGAATGGAACACATGGGCAAAGTATCAAACCCACTATTGCATTTTACTCCTCCTAACTGTAATAAGTTGCATCTCCTCTCCCCCAAATAGATACTTTGAGGCTTTACTGATCCAAGTTAAAAATTAATGAAAGCAGCCTTAGCACTCACAAGTAACCACACAAAAACAACATGGTGAGGGTGAGCAGGGGAAGAAGGGTAATTTCGAGAAAGAGTCTGACTTCTGAGCTACTTTCCGTGTGGCTTGTCTTTATAAGGGATAAAGTCATTTCATGACAATTATGATCAAAAATAAAAGATAACAGATCTCTTTTCCCCAGCTGTGACTCCACTGTGCTGTTGTTTGGAGTCTGAAAGTGTGTAGGACTGCACCTACGTCCTCCTTAGACTTAACATAACCAGCATGTTCGATGTCATCACATTTACTGCCAGCACTCCCAGTAAAGCCCCTTCGCTCCCACTCGGGTTTTGCTGCCAGCTGTAATACTCAGTCTCACTCTCTTAGATCTTCATGAAGCAGCTCAGTGCAGGTCACCAGTGTCTGGGTGCTTTCTCCTGCTCTCCTTCCCTGTGTGATGTAATCGCTCCTAAGACTGACAGCCCGTGCAATAAAACTGTTTCAGATATCTATTAATATTTTAATATGCTTTTAAGAAAATTCGGCCTTTTGTAGTTCTGCTCTCAGAACAGACACGTGTAATGGTTAGTGATGCACATTACACTCCAGAGCAGTCATAACGTAGGTATGTTCCCTTTGTTTGGACACATGTTTTAGCATATATTATTACCAAAAAAAACTTTTTCAGTTATTTGTTTAGATGTTAGGTTAGATTGATGTGATGACCAGAATAAAACTACTCATTTTTTCCCCTCTAAAAAGAAAGATTGTGATTAAGACCACAATTTGCTTTTTTAGCTCCAAGCCCAGGCTTTTGCCCTCTGGTACCTGCTCTAAATGAAAAGCCGCTGGACTATGGGTGTGTGTCTGTGGCCCTCAAGGATATGTTGACTCCAGATCCCAGGCCAGTGGCAAAAGCTGGCAGGTTTCTATGAACAAGAGGACTGCTTGCTTTATTTTGTGAAATCCACCCCTGCAGAGTCTCTCTTGTTCACGTTCAGGAGTCTGCCCCACACAGGGTTCCCATTTGGGACCCACCCACCCCACATCTCTCAGATGTTGTATGGCCAATGTTCTCTTCCACGACTGAGAAGCTGTAGCCATACAAAGGAGAGCACACAGCATGTTAATAAGAATCTATAAATTAATCTGTATATAACACCTTGTGAGCACTTAGTTTTTATAGGTATTGTGAGCTGAAAGCTTTACCAGTCATTCATCCTTTATTGTGTTCATTATGGGAATATGACATCTCGATACCAAATATCTGTACGTATAATAAAGCACCTCAGTGAGTTAACTGGGTGATTACTACAGTATTTCTCCTTTCCACTAATCAGAAATGTAGGATGTATTGCTCCTGATGAATCCTTAGACATTCCCATATAGATAAATTAACTAACTGGCTGTTAATAATGTTCAAGGGATTTAAAATAATACCTTTTCAGTCTTTTATAAGGCTGATTTAAATCTTTAAGCTTGGATTGGACATCCAAAAAGGGTGAAGGTATGGCTGCACTTAGCTCCGTAAGAGAAAAAAGGGAGTACTTTTTCTTTATTAAAATACTGGTCAGATATTGTCAGTATTTACTATCAGGAGGCAGTGAGAAAAAATGAACATCCTGACCACTGGAAATGCCACAAATGCTGGTGACATGGACAGATGTTGAGGCTTGCTTGTTTAATCACAGCTGGTAGATAACACAGTGCAGGTAACATTTGCTGTAGATGACAAGGAGAGTTCATCCAGTTGCTGTGAGGAGCTCTCTGACACTGTCCCTCATAAGGGAGAAAAATGGTGACATTCACCATTAATGAAACTTTCAGATTTCTGTCAATGCCATGGTGTTAAATAGCACAAGCATGGACTCAGAAAAGCTGAAAGACCTGAATGGGAATACTCTGATTATTTCACTGGGACCTGGGTATTGCATGAATTCTGTGTGGACCCACCAAAACAGGTTCTTGAAATAAAGACAAAGTTTGAGTACTTCTCCTTCTCCTTCTTGAGACACCTCAACTGTTTATACCAGTCTTTTACACGGTTCTTAAATGCATTTGTGGTATCAGTGTGTATTCCATCCTAAAGACAGCCTACATTTCCATGGCAGGTGAAGAGATCAGAGCAAGGAGAAACCATTTGTCTCTCACTGTGGTGAGAAAACTTTATATTTAACTAAGATTAAATTGATTTAAATTTGTATTGATGTTCTCTCAATGAGACATCACAGCTAAACCCACTTAAGTCCTGAAGTGAAGGTGAGGTAAAAACATGTATTTGCATGTGTATCTCTGCTCTGCCTGCACACCTCTGCTCCCACTGCCAGTAATAAGCTATGCTTTTCACAATATTGAGAATATTAGTTGTTGATTGGGTGTGTACCTCACAGGGAATCAACAGCCAGCAGCCCCCGTGCTCCTCTGACCACCTTCAGCTCAGTCGTGGCTTTATGAGGGCCAGCCAGTCTGACCAGAAATTAGCCCAGGAAAGCTCAGTCATTTTCAGATCATTTTGAACCTATTTCTTGTGAATTTTGCTTTACCTCTATCCAGTGTCTGGAGGCTGAGACTCATTTACAAAAGAACTAGAGTTGCCTGGGTTTTGTGTTTTGGGAGAAACATTTTATGATAAAAACTGTGAAGCTTAGAAACAGGCAAATAAAAAGATAACTTTTTTTGGTGATGGTTTGGTTTTGGGTTATTTGGTGGGGGGGGTGGTTTTTTAAATTACTATTTAATTTAAAAACATCTCTCAGTATTGTAATCTGTCTTTTTTTGTTTGTTCATTTTTCGAAGGAGGCAGATATACTCTGGCCATTTTGAAGTATTCAGCAATACTTCAGACATGCTGAATTAATGGGAGAGGCAGAATCAGCTGCTGTAATTAACTTTTTACTATTTAAAAGGAAACAAAAATATGGTTTGGATAGTGCAGCATACACTGTAAGCAAAAAACCCATTGTAGCAGAGGGAAAAAATTATCAGGGAGCGGTGCTTTTGAGCCTGTCATAGCTGCTATGGCTTTTATCCCATATCAGACTGACAGATAAGATAAACACCCCACATTTTAGTCAGATCCTATTGTTTTGTCAGAGTTACTTAAATGTATTTACAATCTCTGAAGCACTTTTTTTATAGTAATGGTGGTGAAGCCCTTCCAGAAGGAATAAAGATGATATAACATTCTCGAGTACCTCTGTCTTCCTAATGGAATGACTTACATTACAGGGGATATTGTTCTGCTGAGCTCCACTAAAATACATATTTACTAGTCAATCCAGTAGTTGTCTTGGCAGTCAATGCCATGATATCACAGCACTGTCTTTCACAAGAACAACAAAGCAAGCAGAAATTCTTTCTCTGGGACCTTTTTTTGTCTCCATTGATACTTCTATATTTAAAAGAAGCCACATCATTAAATGGGAATGAGCCCCTCTGCTACACAGTGCAGTGGTCATGTTTCTCTTTGGGATTTCATAGAGCAGTGAGAAATAGGGCATGCCAGGTCAGGGCTGCTGTAAACACTGCATGCAGCTGGTGGTGCCCAGGTACCTCAGCCAGGGCTGCTCCCTGCAGATCAGGATCAGGAGAGAAACAGGACAAAAAGGTGATGAACTGTTTTAAATGAATTGGAGACATCCCTTGGTAAGCAGGTACTCCACACAACACTTTTTTTTTTTTTTACTGTAAATGCCATCACAAGACATTGTTAATCTCAGGAATAATGGTGGGCGATTGGAAGTCACATACCTGGATTCCAATTTATGCTGGGATTTCTGGTCTCCTTTGAGGAGCCTTATTCCCTTTTCCCATTACTGCTAAAAGCTCAAGAGAAGTGCTGCCGTTCAGGTTTTCAGGACAAAAAAAAAGACAACTGTGAGTTCACTTTTGCTGTTTCTGAGCTGAGAGAACTTCAACTGCCTGACACTCCTGTGAATGTGCCCCTCATCCTTACACAAGGAAATAGTCCAAATGTGGGACAGTTTCTGCCTGCTTATATCCCTTAGGAAGAAATCCAGTTCAAAAATGTCTTCCTCCCTTATCAACATTGCACTGTAAAGCAACAAAACACGAGATAAACCCTCAAATACAAAAAGGCAGCTATGAAAAGCTTTGAAACCCCATTCCCATAGCATTTGATCAGCTGTTGAACCAGGAGATCATCACACCACAGATTAAGCAGAGGGCCATTGTGACCTTTCATTTTCACAATGAGGCACCACAAAGCTGTTTAGCACCAGTGCCCCTGTACGGATGGCACATCGGGGAAATCTAGTGCTCGGTGGAGCTCTGATTCAGGCTCCACTCGGTGCTTTCCTGGCCTGGCAGGAGTGTGCAGGGCTGGGACAAGCTCCTCCACCACTCTCCAGGCTGTTTGCCTCTGTATGTGCCTCTGTCTGGGAATAAAGGTGGGGAAGGTGCAGAGGGAGGAGTGGAAGGGTCATGGCCATGAGTGTTCCCTCCTGGAACAGCCCTGCTGGGCTTCCAGCACCATATCCCCATTCATTTGTGGTTTATTGTGACTGTGTCCCTGTCAAGGAACACCCATGAAAAACCATTAATAAGAAGAAGACTTGACATGAGGGGGAGCAGACTGAGAGCAGTGCAGGTATCTCTGTGCAGGGAGCACTGCAGCTTGGGAGGGAGATGAGATGCTCAACAGGGGCACAGCATTGAAACAAAACACCTTAATTTTGGATCAGCAGCTCTGATAGCTTTTCACTGCTTGTTTACCACAGCAAAAATATGTCACAGTGCATTTGTGGGGTCTAGACAGTCCTGGAGACAACACCATTTGGGTATCTGACTGCATATGAGGCACACCAGGATTTCATCCACTTCCTTTGGTGTCCTTTTCCATGACAGTACATTGATGTTTGTCTAGAACAGGAACACTTGTCTATTTTTGGAATAAAGAGATGTAGTTCAAGAATTTACGTGGAGTCAAATGATTGCAATTATATAAATTGAGCTTTATAAACCGCTTAAAAGAATGAACATCTTTATTCAATGGAAAAGTGAATGTTTTCCAGAAATCAAAACACTCTTATTTTGTACTTGTGTAACCTGTGATTTGTTTTGGCAGTTACCTGAAGGTGCTGCCAGCTGTGAAAAAAAGCTATTGCATGTCCCTTGCATTCAGTGTGGATGAAATGATCTCTGTAGATGGAGCATGTGAATATCAGTTTGCTACATTTATAAAGAGCTTTAGGGTACTTCAGCATGAAAGGTCCCATAGTAGTGAGAGATATTGTTACTATAAAAACATTTTATCCTGTTTTAGTATGATGGTTTATTGAGTTTTAAAGTACTTTTCGTGGCAAGCATATATATTAACAGGAGCAGCAGAAACAGATGGAAATAAATACATGTTTTCAAATGAACTTCCTGCACCAAATTCTGTATGATGTAAACATGGAGTAAGAATGTTTAACTTGGAGACAAATCCTCCATTTTTTAATAGATTAAATTACAGCCTTCTGAATGATATTATGGCTGCTTTCATATCTGAGTAGCTCTTGTACTTCAAAGTTGATTTGGAAGAAGTTTGTCCTTCTCCAGTTGCTGCTGCAGCTACAGGCAAACACCTAAAGTCTTGTTTGCCACTCTGTAAAAGGCTTAACAGTGTAAGACAAACAAATTTAATAGGAGAAATTGGGTTGTACCAATGGATTGTACCCCACAGGAACTTTCTGTGTAGATGTGGCTGAGATACCACAGAGAGCACAAAGGGAAACATCAGCAATAGTTCCTGTGTGACTGACCACATCTACAACAGCATCCCCTGTGAGGAGAGGGGACAGACAGGGTCTGCCTCCACACCCTTGTCCTACAGGGGGGCCTTTATGGAGGAGCTGATGTGTCTTGTGCAAGTGCTCTCAGGGTTTACTGCAAACTGGTTTCAAAGGACAAGCTTTCATGTCTAGCCAGAAGTCTATACATGGATTTCTGCATGTGCTGGAAAAACACTCCTTGTGAAGCTGTTTTCATCCTTGCAAAAATACAGGGATCAGTTTTGTAAAGACAAGAGAAGAACATTCATATCCTTTGCAAAGGTGTTTCTCTAATAATGATGTCTTTCAGTATTTCTATAGAAAACTTAAGCAAATCTTATTCTTTTTTTTTCCATGTATTGTATTTGCACTACTTTGTTACTACTCTTAGGTTAAACAATGCATTAAAATAAGGCTGTGTTAATGATACAGTGCTGAGGAAATATATCTGAACGTAGTGTTGAAGAAATACATTATACATGAAAAAATGAACAGACCCGTTGACAAAAAAATAAATTAAAATGAAAGCAAAAAATCGGCACCTTAATGAATAATTTAAGTTGCAATTTATTCTCCTTCCTGCTGATGACTTTGCATCTCTTCATACCCATTCACTAGAAACCATAATAAAATTAATACAAGTTATTCTCAGTCAGGCCTATAGGTGATATTGAGCATGTGGCAATGTGTATTATATAAAACCTTGATATACTATAAAAACCCCATCCCTACAAAAAGGTGACATAGTCCTTTAAAAATAGCTCTTCCAATCCATTGTGCAAAGACACTGACAAAGATTGACAGCTTTTAGAAAGGTGTAATGTTCCCAAGCCAACTGCTAGCACAGCTCAACAAGATAAAGATCAGTAATTCGATCCAGAGGAGAAGGCTAAATGTTAGAGGTTAAGCTGCTATGTTCCTACTACTAATCAAGCTTCAACACCTTATTTTAGCATCATCAGACCTCAATAAGGAAATGGTGAATTATTAAAGCTCCAGCATCCTGGTACACATTGATGCTCTTCTGAGAAGCTGTGGTTTAAAACATGCTGGCTGTCGTCTTAATTGACACGTGCTGGATCTTTCTGACTAGGTACTGGTGTGTTATTTTTTCTTTCTTTTGCTTGGATACTGATAATTTAAGGTTAAGATACTTTTAAGGTGCAGTATGCTGCTCTAATGAGGACTTAATGGAGTGGAACAGTGATCGTTTGTACAAACTACCCTGGACAGACGCCTCCTGCATATCAAAATCGAGACACTACAGATCCTGACACTGCACCTACTTTTGTCCCAGCCTCCATCAGCACATTTTTAACCTGGTTTCCTAAAGAAACGAGGCTCAGGTGGTTGTGCTCTCCACCAGATCTCTTCTTTCCTGATGGCTTTCAAACTCTCTGCCCAATGTCAGACAAATCTGACTGATGGTAAAGTCCAGCAAGGGAAAATCAGGGCAAGGAGCAATAGTCGCCTCCTGTGTCTGGCAGTGGGCACTAGGACAGGTCTCTGAAGAAGCTTTTCCTTCCTGTGAGAGAATTTAGCTGAGAAGCTTGATTTTGAATGCTATGGAAGCTGTTATTGTTTATGCAGAATTGAGAAAAGAGCTTAAGTTAGTCAGACTTTTTAAATACTTTCAAAAATTCACTATGGGCAAAAGTGCTTTGATTTATTTCAGGAGATGTTGCCTCTATGTATGTTATACCATAAGAACCAGAGAGGTCTGAGGGTCAAATTCTGCTTTGATTTCCCACCAAATGTTCCATTTGAAGAAGACAGGTCAAGTTTCCATGTTAGCTTTACATAAGAAAAGGGACACACAGAGCTGTCAGCACTGCTTCAGTTGCTCCCTCTGAGCCTGTGAGATGTGCTGCTTGCAGGAACAGTTTCCTGTGCTGTGCTCAGGCCATCTAACAGGTCTGTTTGTATTTATAATCAGTCAAATTCCCAGCCAACATTAGGCTGAGTGTCATTATATTTAACACAGGGACATAAATTCCATTGGTGCTCTAATTTATACTAATGGTAAGTAAAAGAGTTAATCCAGAATTACACTGAGCAGTGCCCACTAATATGCCTAAAATATCCAGTGTGATCATTACTAGTCACAGCCCTCCAAAGCTATTTCCTGGCATCTGCACTCCCCAGGGGCAGATACCCACAGCATTAGTCAAGCCAGGCACTCCTGCTGCTACTGCATCTCCAAAAAATACTGCTCTTAAAAAGAGACAGTGGTGATGTCTGTGTTTTTTTTTGCAGCCACGCTGACATGATAAACAGCCCAGGATTTTTTGCCACCAATAAATGGGAATTTTGTCCCATATATAGTTGCAGTAGCTTTGGCATAAACATTCAATTTATTTATTTAATAATGTTCTTTCCCAGTTTTCCAAGTTTAAAGTGATTTTTTTGGGAGGAGGGGAAGTCTGCATTTAGGGGATTTTTTCTCACAAAAACCAGTATTCTTCCCCAGCTCTGTAAGTATAGTTCTTATAGCAGATTGCTCCAGTGCTAATTCCATCACTATGACATCCCATGCATCTATGAAATGCAAAAAGCAGACTAACAGGACTGTACTAAAGGAAATCCTGGGAAGTCTGCAATTGTTGCACAGATTGGTGTGATAGAAATGCAGTCTCTTTGTCCTTGCAAGAATCTTTTGACACCAAAAAAAAGAAAAAAAAAAATCACACAAAATGTTCCCATTTCACAAATGAGTCCTCCTGGCATTTTCTATTCGTTCCTGTAAAATTACTGACAACTATACACATTTCTATAATATTACTTCAATCTGCATCACTAGGAAAACCTAAGAGCTTATTAAAGAGATTTATTCTTTCAGTCTTTAAGGTGTAAAGCAGTTTCTTACAAATGTGCCCCATCAGCTTGATGCATGTCTGTGGAAAGGGTACTGTGGCTTAAAAAGGGTTTTAAGTGAACTCTGTTCACTGCATTCCCAGGGTGGGGAGCAGGAGGCACTGGGGCAATTCCAATCAGCAGCAGGTTTGCCATTTAATTCCTTAACAAATGCAGGGGCTTTAGAGACACCTTGTAGCTCCCAGAAACCTGGGTACTCTGTGACTGGTGCTGTGCCATCCATCTGCTCTTGTCACTTTTGACCTGCACGTGCATCAATCCAGAAGCTGTCTCTGGTGGTGGCTGGAGCAGAGGGCTTTGGCTTTTGTAGTGAACAACAGTCACCTCATTTTTGATTGCTTAGATTTCTCAGATGTTTTTTTTTTTGCTATTTAATTTAAAGATAAAAAAAAGAGATGGGAATATATTCAAGTAGAGCTTGTATTTCCAAGCAAGGACAGTCATTTCTCTTCCAGTAAGTGCAAGTCCCGTTATATTGACAATGCCACTGAGAAATTAGTGGGACTCAGCAGAAGGAATGTTAGCAATATTGGTCCTGAAATGGCAGCTTGTTATGCACAGGAGAAATAGTAGTTTTGTGGAGTGGTTCTCCTCCTTCTGCTCTCACAGCAAAAGCAGTGAAAAAAAGCAACACATACAGAAGCCAA
This sequence comes from Anthoscopus minutus, assembly GCA_013399455.1. Classification (NCBI taxonomy): domain Eukaryota; kingdom Metazoa; phylum Chordata; class Aves; order Passeriformes; family Paridae; genus Anthoscopus; species Anthoscopus minutus. The sequence continues at coordinate 122,061 of VWYI01032224.1, forward strand.
GGATCTCTCAGCATTTTAGAATTTAATTATATTAAATTTTATGTTTAACTATTTTTTCATATTTTTTGATTTTTATTTGAAATCTAGAACGCATTCTGTATTGGCAGCCTGTGGAGAGCTGAAGTCAGTGATTTAACAGACTGTAAAAGCTGCTGTAGCTGGAGGTGCTGATTGTGGAAGTGCCCAGTCTCTGAGCAGAACAGTGACTGCAGGTGGTTTGCGAGTGTGTGGTGTAACAGAGGCCTGAAACATGCTCCAGCATCTGTCCAGGACCTGGGAATCTCCTTAACAGACTGGAAATTTGTACCAGCAGCAAGTCCTGGGCAGCCAGTTCGGGCTGCATGAGCTGCGCGGTGCCCAGTGCTTCTGACAGGGAGGAGCTAGAAATATGTTCCCATTGCTAAATGGTTTAATCTTTTTTAATCAGTCCTGGAGTTCAGAAAGAAGAATGAGATTATCTTGACTGTGTTGCCACCTAGACATTTTCTCTCTGCAAACACCTTATCTGCTAGTATACATTACCAGGCAGGAGGAAGACCCTGGTTCGTGCCACCACTGCCCACCTCCCAGTCCTGATTTTCCTCTCCTAAAGTGGCTCTTGGAGCTGTTCCAAACAGCCCTCAGCTTGGAGGAATCACAGGGGGAGGGTGGGCGTTTGTACATAGCACATTAATCTGTTTGTCAGCTCCATGTCTGGACTCAATTTTCCCCCAGAAGTGCCTGCAAGTACATCCATGTGTATTTGTGTGTGAGTACAGACATAGGTCTGTACTCTTTGAAATTCTGCTCTGAACTGCAGCTTTGCCAGCCAGGTGTGGGAGGGAAAATTATCCTGGCCTCACACCTTTGTAATTTCCTGACCCTGCTTGGACATCACAGCATTGCAAGGGCAGGTTGAAAATTATCGAAAGATGAAGCTCTCTTTGACTTCACCTGAGCTTAGTGGTACTGTGGGAAGAGGGAAGAGCAGGGTCTGGGGGATACTCACTCCTGGGTTAGGTTTCCCTCAGTCTTCCCAGCCCTAACAACAGTGACAGTATTTTTAAAAGTAACAGCTTCTCTCTCTGCTAAAAAGCAAACTCTGCTCTGGTGGCGTCTCTTTTCTGGGCGTGCGGAGCTGTAACGTGAGGAAGCTCAGCCTGGGAAAGAGACTGACTTGAGCTCCATCCAAAGAACGCAGGGAAAGCTGGTAGTGGCAACATGACACTGTCAACAAATTGACAATTCACATTCCCTCATGTGGTGTCAAACAGGCGCTGCTGCGCTCCCCTGTACTCGCTCCAAACGGGTCCCGCTGGGCTGCGGCAGCACGCGGGAGTTTCACGGCTGGAAAAGCCGGCAATGGCAGCTCCAGCCAACCCCACGGACACCCAGAGGGGATTCTGTTTGTTCAGCTCACGGGGTCTTAGCAAAATGTTAGTAGAAGCTATAGAACAGCATCATCTCTGACTGCCTCAGCCACCCCCTGCGAACCTGGAATGCTGCTGGAAGGGATGGGTCCTTGCTCTGCTCTTCCCAAGGCTTTGGTACAAGGAGATCTTTCTGGTTGGGAAAAGCCTGTGTTTGGGGCTTGTAAAGCCATGGTGGAGAGGTAAATCAGTCTCTCCTGGTGATACTGGCAGAGCAGAGCCAGAACTGGGATTAAAAATGTGTCTCCAATCTTGTTGTTAGAGCCTTTCTGCATCTTTCTGAAGGATGTTAAGATCTGCAGAGTCCTTGTCTCCAAATTCAGTTTCAGGAGCTGCCCTCCTGTGTTTGAAGCAAGATGAACGTTCCTTGGCCGTGTAGCTCATGTGAGCAGGCAAAACCCTCATGCCCTGTTACAGTTAAAAATGGGGATGGTTTGAAAGTGTCACCCCTAAAGGTGAGAAAATGCCTCTCCTGCAGGTGTTCAATGTGACCCCAAGGCTCCTCTGCCACCAATGCACAGGGCAGGTTCCCCAGGGGAGCTACAGTGCTTGCAGCCTCTTTTATTGGATCTGTGAGCCCTGTAATGGAGGCACAAGTGGCTCCTGAATTGGACAGTTTCATTTTCTAGCTTTTCCGAGCCACAGAGTAGTCCCTCGCAGGTACCCATTTGATACAGACACTTCTGTAAGCCAGGTCAAATGCAGAAATCTAACTCAACATTTCAATTGTTAAAAGGCTTGGCTTTTCCTTCTCTGCCAAGAAACAAATCTGTGCCATTAGAGCTGTATCCATCATACCCCTTTCCCATTCATTTGCTGCCAATGCTTAACCCGGGGAGTTTGACGGAGGAAGTGAAACACAAGAGCAGTCACCAGTGGTGATGATCTGTCCCCAAAGCCTGATTCAGTGAATTGAACTCATCCATTCAGGGAGCAGAAGTATTCAATAAGACATGTGGGCCCATCTTTTAAGGTATTTAGGTCCTTAACTATTAATGTTTCCAGTGTCTGCTAGGTGTTCAGGCACTTTCAAAAGCAGGATCTGCCTGGTCTGTGAAAAACTGCTTGCTCTGGAACATTCAAGCAAACTTTTGTGGAAAAGCTTACCTCTGCACTTACATTGTGATCAGTGATGTGGGTTAGGATTAATTTCAACTAATTTTGGCCATGGAAAAATCAAGTGTCCCATTTAAGCTACTCACCTTGGCTCTCTCTACAGCAAAGATGAATCAACCCACTTAATTTCAACATCTACCTTTGGGATTGTCCTCTTGCTGCCCCAACTCTAAGAAAACCTGGGAAAGCAGTTTAGGTAAACACCCAACTTTTAGGTAACTAAAGTAAGGTGAAATAAATCCTTCTCACTGCAAGTACTTTTAGGTAATGAATAATTTCAGGGTATTTTAATTTGCTTGCAGACACTTCAAGAACAGAAAATGAGGTAAAATTAGTCATGTGGTTAATTCATTATGTATAATTCCCCCAGCTAGGATCAGGGCAGAAACCTGCCCAATAAGTCTAACCTCATGACTCCCACTGACATTTTTACAATTTAAAGAAAGCAGAAAACTCCCCCAAACTGGCTTTTCACCTAGTCTCATGAATCCATTTCAAGTCCAAGATTAAAAGTTTTGAGCTTGTATGAAGATTTGAATCAGAGCTTTTGCTGTTTATGGCAATGGAGACAACTTTACTGTTAATGGATATTGTGAAACAATCAGAAAAGTATATCAAGAATACACATCTGAAGCACACACATCTGAAAACCCATCCATCCAGGACAGGCTTTTTATGAAGCTTTCTGAATGGTGTTGAAATAAATTTGTAAGAGGTAATCTTACCAAGAATGAAGGAGGCGGCAGAAATCTTTTACTGCCAATCCAACTTCAGCTTCTTAGAGACAAGCAACCAGTCTCTTGTTTTGGGAGCTGAAAGTCACTCTAAAAATTTTTGCACATGCACACACCAATTGTTACAAAATATGTTTGCTGAGCTTGGTACAACACACCAGCGCCTCTTGGTCTCTTGGAGGCCTTGGCAGAGCTGCTTCCCCCACACTCTGCCCCCCTTCCCTGCCCTGGGGCTTTGGAGATGCTGTGGGTGACCTTCACCCTTGCTGTACTGAACCACAGTTCCCAGTCCAGACACATCTCAAATGCAGAATGTGATGTTCAGAGGAGCCCAAATTCTGGCTGGATCCCACAAATGGCAGCTGGGATCCTCCTGCCCATGCTGTTTTATCCTGTGGCACTGGTGACCTTTCTGTGTGTGGGCAGCCATCATCTTCCAGGGTGCTTAAAAATACACCACAAACCTTCTCTTGGTCCTGAACCCGTGTGTCTCCATTGATGAAGCACCCCCTTGGTCCCTGACCTGGGGTCAATGACTTTAAAGGACATTAACTAGCATTGACTGAGAGATTTGCTAAAGGTCAGGGCTTGAATAATTCAAGTCCCATAAAGATTTCACTAAAGTTGAGGCCCTCTGGGCAAGTACCTAGCTCACATGGGCAAGGTGTCCATGTCCCTGACAAATGGGGATGGTGTTGCTCACACAAGTGGTCTGGAGAGGTTTGTCTGGGAGCTGTATATCTCTGCTTTAAGATCTTGCATGAGAAGTTCTAGAATAAAGTGAGTTGGCCCAAGAGAGTGGCAAGAGAGGAGGAGAGTTTGGTTTGCTGGCAGAAACCTGTGTGCACTTTTTACATCCAACCTGTGCAGCTGTTATGATCCCCTGCAGTTCCTCTGCTGAGCACCCTTTGGTTGGAGCCAGCAGCTCCAGCAATGGTCAGACTGTTTCTTTCTGCACTAAGGAACTTCAGGATGCAGGACATATATTTCCTGTTCCCAGCAAAAACACATCCCCAAGATGCAACAGGATGATTCCACAATTAGTGTTTAATTTGTATTCAGAGCCTGCCTTAATGGGTGAGATGTTCTGCCTGGTGTCACCCTGTTCCTTTGAGAGGAGCACAGCAATGACTGGAGGGGGTATTTTGAACCCTATAGTAAAATCCAGACTGAAAATAGCATTGAGATGGAGCATATGTGTTTCAGAAGATCCTGTCACTTCATCCACTTAAGGAAAGGCTGCTGACTTTAGGGAGTTACAGGCCAGGACTTAAACCCAGATCTGGGTGACACCAAAACCACCCTACATTATTGTATATCTCCTGACTGGGGCTCCTGCACTGGGTCACACCTCTCCCAGTGGTGCTGAGTCCTTGGGTCACCCCGGAGTTCAGGCAGCTGCCAAATGGACTTCTGCACAGACAGGGGAAATGTGGAGATCCTGGAGCAAAGCAGGCGGGAATATCTTCACAGAAGCCTGTGCCTGCTCCAAAGGTTTCTCAAAAAATTGGAGGAAAAAAGTCACTAATCACTATCTAAGAGAGGTTTGTAAGTTTTACAGGCATGAAGCTTTGTCTTGCAGGCACACTCCCCTGTGGGGAAGCCTCTCTGCCTGGTTATCCCATGCGGCGAGGACTGGGTCTGACAGGCACAGCCTGGAAACCCAACGTGTGGGAGAGCAGGTTGTGAGAAAGCTGGGGGTTAGGACGTGTCTGAAGGTGAACCAGGTCTATGCTGTCAGATGCAGAGGCCAAATGTGCCAATTCTTTACCTTTCTTTGGTGGCTGTGACTGGTGAGAGGCTTTTCTGTGTCTGCTTCAGCCTGTACTTGCTCACCGTAGGATACATGCTCAGCCCAACAATGCATGGAAATAGATCTACAGGCTTCAATGAGCCTATTCCTATGAGTAAGAGCTACTTAAATGAGTAATTGTCAGCAGTCTTTGTGTCTCTGTTATTTTAACTTTGAGTAATTCAGGAATGACTGTAGATGTATCTATATGATGGCAGTTGTTTCAATGTGTTCAATCAAAGCTCTTCCAAAACACAGGTGATGCTGTCTAAAAATGGCATTTCATAAATGAACCAGACAGTAAATTGAAATTGTGTTTCCTTTGTTTGCTGTTAATAATAAAAGTGTATCTCTTTATTTGAAATTTCTCCTTTCTGCACTGGAGCACAGAAAGGATTCACAGGGCTTTGTACTGGGGCTGGGGCTGGAGCTGGCTCCAGCACCAGCTGGTCATAAAGCTACAAACATGGATCTATACACTTTAAAAATCAAAAGAATTGCCTAGACAATCATTGAAATGGCATTTGGTTCAATTCCATGTTAAAAAAATATTTTGAAAGTTTGACCTGGTGTTATAGGACGTTTTTTTTCAGTTCTTCTAAGAGTAATCCCAGTTTACCATTTTTTCTTTTCTTTTCTTTTTTTTCCCCTTCAGGTTCAACCCCTTTTATCACACTAAAGTGCCAATCAATATTGTGAGATAGATGTTACATCTTAGGTTTTTATAACATTACTTGTCCCAGAAGGGATACTGTATCTTTAAGGAAATGGACCCGATATCCTGTTTCTGAAGGATTAAAACACTTTAAAGAGACAGAAGAGGCTGTAAACCCCTATCATATTCTTATTCTCTCTTCATTATCTTGTCCAGTATCTATCCCTGCTGAGTAAATCTGGTTGTGTGTTTCTCCAAAGTGGTCATAAGAAGAAATTTATTTACTTCTCTTTGCACTGGAGGGGCATTACTGGGTTTCAAGGCTCTCCGAAGTAATAAAGATTTTGCAGTGTGTGCAGAAGGAGCAGAAATTCAGAACTTCTTTTCCCCCTCTGAGGTCGTTTGGCCAGCCTAAAGGGGAGACACTTCTCATTTTCTGACAGGCTTTATTTCCGTAAGATTTTCCAATTAGCAGGAAAAGGTCACACTAATGTTAGTGCTGTGTGGAGGAAGGGGGATCCAACTATGCAAACAGAGATCTCCTTGAAAGGACAATACAAAAAATACCGTGTTTTCCTTCATTTCTTCCCTAAAGCTGTGAGGGGAGGGCTGTGGAAGCGGGCACTGCCCGGCGAGCGCGTTGGCCGGAGAGGGAGGGAGGCAGGGAGGGCTCCCTCTGGCCTGGGATCAGCAATTTCACTCCGCTCGCGGAGCTCGCTTTCCTCTGAAACAGCAAATTGCATTCACCCCCCGGCCGTGTGTTTGTCCGCCTGGGTGGCAAACAGGCCGCCCGACAGATTTCCACCCTGCCGGGACGAGGGGCGGCAAGACAACAAGCACAGAACGAGGTTTTCCTCCTGCTCCCGGTCGATTCCGGAGAGTTGCGGGTGGGGTTTGTTTCGGATGGTTGGTTTGGAGATTTTTAATCAAGCTGGGCTGAAAACAAACAACGCTGACTGCAGGCTTGCCCCGCTCTCTGAGTCCTGCTAGAAGCATCTCTCTTGTAGCTCTGCCGGCAGCTCTTGTTTTTCCGTGTGTCCCCACACACGTGCATGCCAAAAGCACAAGAACTTTTTCCATCGAGGTGAAGAGCCTGGAGGTGTCAGGACTTGCTCACACTCAGCTTTCAAAGAAGCCTCACATTCTTCCTCATCGCAGGCAAGCATCTGTCTCTATTTTTACAGCCCGGGAACAGCCGTGGCCCCAACTTGTGCCCCTTTCTCTGCGGAGGGGCCGTAGCATTTAAATTTGGCTGCGGGCATGGGGAGAGGCAGGTGCACAAGTCTGGAATCTCTCTGCAGGCGTTGAAGTGGTCCAGCTCCTCCCCAGCATATTTCCTCCTTAAACACATAACTGGCTTTGGAACCAGGGAGCTGGAAACCATCTCAGGAGTCAGTTTGGGCTTGAAGGTGTGGTATTGGGGCAAACGGAGCAGAGTTTCTGCTGACACTCCTGGGCATTGTTTCCAGGAGAGGTTCATGGGACACAAGAAATCTGTTCATTTTAGACTTTAACTTGCTGAACAGCACACATGCACGCATACATGTGTGTGTGTATGTATATATATGTGTATATATATATAGCCACCAGAGAATTATTTCACAGGAAATTAAATATTTGCAGCTCTCCCACACCATTTCATATCTTGCCAATTCCCATAACCCCCTTTTCAGATCACCAATCACTGCTGGAGCCCAGAAACTGTCTATCATAACCAGAAGTTTATACACTGGGAAACATTTCTGCACCAAATCCTTCACTGGAGTAAGCTGGCAGGATGCCACCAAAGTCAGAGCCATCACAGTGATTTACACCAGCTGCAGATCCAGCCCAGAGAAATGTGAACAACTCAGTGAGCTTTGTGCATCAGGGAGTTACACAGTGAGTCCCTGAGATAGTAAAAGCTAAAATATCCTGCTCTCCCAAGGAGCTGATCTGAATAGTGCTTTTTTAATCTGCATTAAGCACTAGGCTTAGGCTGCACCACAGAAATCATCCCTTCCTTTTTGTTGAAAAGTGATGTTTTATCTTCGCTGAGTTTCCACTCTGACATTTATGCCGAATGACAATTAACTTTCCTTTCCCATTAATCAAAAGTAATTCTCTTCCTGACAGCGTTTGGCACTGGTGTCTGGGCATGTGTGTAACTCTGCAGCCCGTCACATGGAGGGACTCTATTTTTGCAGGGGGACAGAGGTCTCCCCTGGCATGCCCCTGTGAGGAAAGTCACTGCAGGAGGGCAGTTTGTGGTGTTGGGTGAGACAGGGACTCCTGGTGAAGCACAGGGAGCAGGACTTGAGCTGGGTGGGAGCGTGGGGAAGGATGGAAACTCCCTGGGAGAGGGGAAATCCAACACTGCTGGCTTCCAGCAAGCAGCTTGCACTCACAGAGCACAGCAGTGGAGCAGGGAGACAAAGCATGATTGCCTTCAGTGCCCTCCCCTTTCCCAGAGCAGCTGTCAGGTGTTTTCCCCACCTGCACCTTCCCCTTGTTCGGGTACCTGCCACGTCTCTCTTGCAGCCCTCTCCTCAGGGACCAACCAGCTTTGGTCCCAGTCACAGGAATTTGGGCAATAAATCCCCTTTACTTGTTGTTTGCAGGGTCTGATGCTCCTCAGATCCCCTGCAGAAACACGAGGTGATCTCTTGCTCATGCTGGAGTGGGTGGTAGTGCTCCCTTTTGCTTTAGTGGCACAGGATCAGACTTCACAGGGGATTTCAGGCAAACTATTTCAGCTGGGAATTAACCAGGGTCATATTTAGAGGAGAAAAAAAAAGAGAATTTTTTTCTTTCTGTTTACACATAAAGCAGCAATGTTGCTTGATTTTTTTAACTAGATGTGAAAGAGAGAAAAGGTGAGAAACTTCTTTTTTTAATTGATTTTATGCAATATCCAAGTGTATGATGCATCAGTGAAACCAAGAAAATTGCATAAATGTTTGTTTTAACCTTAGAAATATAAATTAACTTTCATAATAGCCCTCAAAATAGTCCTGTCTGCTTTAACACAGTTTGGAGAGGCATAAGCTGATGTGCAGGGATGTTCCTTCCATGAGTCACTAATTGAGTCAAGTGCAGAATCTCAAACCCTCATTACCAGAGTTGCCTGAAGGTTTGTTTGTGTCTTGAGGTAAACTGAAAATCTGCAAAAAACATGCAAAAGTGCTTGTGACCAGTGAAGCTGAGATTATTGTTCTGATTTCAATATTCTGTTCATATGCTGGCATTCATCCAGCAGCTTCTGCTGGAGGTGAAAAGGTTATGTCCTCCAAAGGGGAGCCACCTTCCAAAAACATCTACGTTCTCGCTGATTCAATAAATCAGAAATTTAAACCCCAAAGGTGTTTGCTTAGGGAATACATTCTCAGGGACTGGCACCTACACTTGATCTTGGTTTGCAAATTTGTACTGCTTACCTTTCATGTGTATCAGCTGTACACTGGCAACACTTGTTTTGCAGGGATGTTCAGGAAAATGAATGTTGGGTAAAGAGCTGGAATTTGTTGCATGGCTGTGGTGATTTGTGATAAGTGGCTGTGCTTTGGAGCTAGATAAATTTAATAAACACTCAGGGGGTATAAAATAAATTAATCCCTACTGTTTATAGGATATGACATGGTGTTTAATAACATTAATGCTGTTGTACAGAGTCATCAAGAGCATGTCAAGGCTCTGGCTTTATCTAGACCATAGGAACCTGAGGGTATTAGAGAGCACACATTTAGCACCAGATGTAGCTGTAGGGCGACCCCAAGCCATAATAATTGAATGCCATTCAGTCCTCAGATGGCTGGATCTGGAAGTCAGTCCCTGGTGGAACTGGTGCCTTCCTGAGCTTTCAGGCATGAGTTTGCATTTTTACTTTCCTCTCCAAAATTCAGCTGTTTGTAAAGCTTAAACCTTGGCGCGTCCACCTGCTCAGCTGGCTCAGGCCAGGCTCCCCTGCAGGGCATGGCCAGAGCCCCACGCTGAGCTACATCCGACCCAGGACTTGATGGGACATTGTTATTTAGCTGAGCTGGTGGTTAATAAAAACAAAGCCACACCAGATGCAGAAACCTGCTGGAGAACCTGGAACGTTTCAAAGATTTGACAGCTTGTGGGGCTGTGAGAATCCCTCTGCTGCAGGACTACCCCAGTCCTCTTCCTTTGTGTACAGGGCAGCTTCAAAAATGTATCTGACATCTTCAAGTTGTTAAAGCCATGCAATGATGCACTCTTTGCTTTTTAATACGAGCCAATATTTAAAAGAAAATTTTTCCAGAATTCAAAGAACACCAATGAAACCAATGGAGGGCATATGTGTAATGATATTTAAAAAATCAAGCAGAGAATTCCTGCTGCATAACTCAACATTGCTGGTATCACTTTGAGTACACAACATTGACAGTCACTTTACAAATAATTGACTTATCTGAAAAAATATGAAGAAGAAAAATGCAGCTAAGAAAAAGTATTTCTTGCTGTTATAATACATGCAAATAAGCAGAAAGAGATTTGCATTGAGTTGGCATTAGTTTTGTTAGGGCTGCCAAAACTGTGGCTCTCTGCAAGTGATATGTTTCACATTGCAGCATTCCTCTCAAAACTTGCAGAACTAAATAAATAGCGGCTCTGTGGATGAAACTGGAGAAAAATGAGCAATGCTCAAGCCAGGTGCCTAGAATTTCTATCCAGGCTGCCAGATTTTCAACAAATTAAACTTTTCAGATCCAATTCTGTAGTCTTTATGAAATTTTGATGCTAATAAAGCTTTGAATGGAATGAAGTTTTTGTCTTAACGGAGTGCCAGGGATTTTACATCCTGCATCTCAGCCAGCACCTGTCAAAACCAGTGGAGACACCACTGCTGATTTTTATAAGCACTGATGAGGCCAGTCTTGAGACCTTTTTGTTCCCTGCTCCCTTTTGGTGGATCTGATTGCTTGTTGCATCCCCTGTCAGTGCCTGGGGCTTTGTCAGCAGCTGACCATGCTGACCATGGTTTTGAGAAGGTTTCTTCTGTTTCTGACTGTTTTTCTTCTCATGAAACTTGTCACTGAACCTATCCCAGGTGTGGTGTAAATGTTGCCTCCTTGAGATATGGGCTGCTCTGCTCTAGAGCAGGGTGATGAATCTGGCCTGCCTAAACACCACATGAAATTTTCAACCACAGTTTGGTAGACCATGCATGAAAGAGAAGAGAAGGAATTGGTAGTTGTGACTCGATGGGTATAGCAAATACAGTTTGAAAAATGGCAATCAGATGAAGCTCCTCAGGAAATCCAGGCAATGGGAGGTCCTGTTTAGGCTAAGGTGCTCAGTCTTCCAGGAAGGAGAAAGAGCAGAACTGGAGAGGACTAGGAAGAGTTAGGTCACAAAATTATTTTAATGTGAGCTTTCAGGCTCACAGCTTTGGTCTTAGGTGCTTCATTCGCCAGTCAAGCACCCGGCTCTTCTTTTTGGGACTGATTCTTCCTAAATTAAGAGTCAAAGTGTAGTAATATAAATAAATAATAAAATTAATAAAAAATAATAAAATTCAGTATTAAAATTGCCATTGGGAAAACCAATAAAAAGAAAAAGCCACCAACCATGTAATGGCTACTTTTAACCACTTAACATACAGTTTAAATCTCTAAAGAGGAATAATAATACATTTATTTCTGAAGTACCTGAAGTTGCCAAAGGCACTCAGGGTGCTCTGCGATATAAAACCATTTCTAAAAATAAATTAGCACATTATAAAAAGGCTCTGTGTAGTGAATGTACTTAGTGAGCAGGTGAAACCTTTCTGACAGAACATGTTTCTCTTGGAAGAGGCTGGTCCACTTGAACTGGATGAGTTTGAGGGGGTTTCCAGTGTGAAGCTAGCCAGGCATTTCAGGGTATTTATTACAAAAATAATCTTCTGGAAGTGCCAGCCATGGGGCTGGAATGAAAGGTGGATGGTTGGAGTTGTTGGGGACGGAGCCCCTTGGTAAGACTCTGCAGTGCCAGGGATGCAGTGCCAGGGATGCAGTGCCAGGGATGCCCACATGAGCCTGGGCTCCTCCACGGCCCGGTGCCACGTTCCCCAACTCCATCCGGAAAGAAAAGCCATCCCAGCCATCCATCTCTAGGAGCAGATGTAGAGCCAGTCCCATTGCCAGCTGCAGCTCCCCGGGAATGCAGGGATGGAGCAAGTTCGGAGCTCCGGGGCTGCCCTGCAGGCACCGGCCCGGGGCAGCGCCCGCGGAGCGCATCTGTCCCTCCGCAGCCGCCTGACCCCGACGCGGGGCCCGCTGGAAAGAGAAAAAATAAAGCGAGGAGGAGGATTGCCGAGCTGTGAAAAGGGGAGAAGAGGAGGAGGGTTTGTTGTTATTTGCGGTGGCTTCGTTTGTACCGAAATTCCTTCCACAGCGAGCCGCGCGTCCCCGGCGGCAGCGCTGGCCGGGCTCCACCGGATCAGCTGCTTGGGATTTTTACGAGCGTCTCCCCCTCGCAGGCTCGGTCGGATCCAGGCCGCGGTGATGCAACAACGCTTCTTGGAAAGCCGCGGGCTCCGGCCGGAGCAGTTTCCAGAGGAGCTTCTGTAGAAAGTTGGCTCTTGGAGAGGGGCTGGGAGGGAGCTGCGCTGCGCTTTCATCTGTGTCCTAGGGCCTAATTGAGTTGAATACAAATATAAACTTATAGCAGACGCTTCAGTCGCTCTCTTTAGCTCCTCTCACAAAAATCCGGTTTAATGATCTTTCTGAAGGCTGTTTCACTGAGGCAGCAGAAAGGCACCAGCTTTACATCGTTACTGAATAGTGCATAAAGGAATTATTTAGCAAGATGTTCTGTTTGTTAATAGACCCAAATCACAGTTTCTTTTACCAAATACTGCTTTTATTTGAGGTCTTTGAATGAATTTCATTCAAACAATGCTAACATCTGATGATAAAAACCACTAATGAGAGGAAAATCATCCGCAGTTTTGATCTAGAGCTCTCATTAATTCCAAACTTTGCTTTTAGTTCGTTTTGCTGATCAAATCATTAAAACAGTTTTTATTATCACTTTGGCTCCCTCCAAACAGAGTCAGCTTTCCACAAGCTTAAACTCTTTTTTTTCCTTGTACTGAGTGGCATCACTCAAATAGAAGAAAGAGGTCCAGAAGGAAACTTTATCCAGTGCCCAAGAAGAGACCCCCAAATCCAGACTCAATAAACATGGGGACAGAATTTTATTGTTTTCTGTTTAGGTCTTAGACCATACACCTCAACTGATATGGTATTTGTTTATGGAAGAATATTTTTCCAGAACAAATATGGAAGACATTTCTTTGTCTAGGGACATTCAGCACTGCACTGTGCAAGTTTTTGCTCAATATGTGATGATTTCCATACTTGTTTACCCTGCTCCTTATACCTATTAGCACATGCTGTGCTGCCTTGTAAATTGTTATTAATTGCTGCATAATTTTCTGCAGTAGTACCAAGCTGCAAGCTGTGCCTTTTTTTTTTCTTTTTTTATTCTTTTTTTTTTTTTTAAATAAGATAAACGCCTCAGATTGCAAAATTTGAAGATCTCTGAAAGGTTTTGCAGTGTTTTCCTCACACCCCTATCCAGGAGCTTGAAGAGGGATTGAGGTGCAAGTGCATTGCACCAAATCCTTGCATCCTTTTCCCTTGCACAAACAATTGTTAAGATATCCCCGGGAACTTAAAATCACTTGGAAAATATAGAGAAATATAAAAAGGCAAAACATCAAGGAAGGTTAAAAGACCCCCTGCCCTCCCACCCTGGGCTCCACCACGGTGCAGTAAGACACAGGTCAGGCATTCAAACTGAATCCCCAAAACATTTGCCCTCTTCAATTGCCCCTGCCCTGGAGGGTGGAGGCCAGGCCATTGTAGTACTTGAAATTTCTGAAGATTAAGAAGGCAGTTCTTAAGTTCTTAAGCTCTATGTTAGGAGACCAGGCGACAATTTAAATTACATTAATGGCAAGAAATAGAGAAATTCATAAGTGTAAGCAAAGGAAGTGAAAGGGTTCTCATGCTTGCATTGTAAACTAATTCACATTGCCTTCCATTGATTTTCCCTCTTTAATTTAGAATCTGCTTATTATGTTAATATCAATATAGATGTAGAACAGCGAGCAAAAGGCTGTATTTAAGATAAATGGGGAAAACAGTGTTGCAAAATCAGCTTTTGCTGGTGGCTCTCACCACTCCCTTTCCCAAATATTTCTGAATACATTCAGCAAAATTAATTATTGTCTTAACCACTGAGTGGCTTTTAGATACAGCTGTTTACATCATTCACGATGCTGTGACTCCAGCATTTGTTCTTCTCTTGGTGTCTTCCATCTGAATAACTTTGCTGCTTGAGCTGTTTGAGGAGCACAACCTTTGCCTAGCTAGTGACAATTTTCCCTGTCAAATTCTAGAGTTTATGGGCCAGGTTCTCCTCATACCTTAGATTTTCTGCAGTGAGAAGATGCTCCTGTAAGCAGAGATGAAGTTTTTTGGATGCTTTTCTTGGAAAGCCCATTTTTCCCAATGACCAGCAACCATAGGTGTTTAAGCTCACTATATAATGTGAAAGATTTTTGCAAAACCAATATTATTTGGCTGGTGGGTCTAACAGTTTGTACTTTTGATCATCTTCTTGAAGGCTATGACCTCTTCTTTCAGTGTCCTACGTCACTCAGAGTGAGCTGCTCTCCTGCAGGAGACCCTCACAAGGCCTGTGAGCAACTCCAAGGAGCTTGAGCTCTGTGTGAGGGATTTAAGGGGTCAAGTCATGCACAGACTAACTTGAAATGAAACATCTTCATTGGTGGGAATTTCATCCTACCCAAATTCCTTGCACTGCCAGATTTTCCAAGCTTAGCCTTAAAGGTAGCCTAAATTTTGTGTATATTCTAGCTGAAGGGAGGAAGAAAAGCTCTCCTTTAACCTAGCTTACTGCAAAGTTTTGTACATTAAAGAAAATACATTTTAAAAAAAATTTAAAAACTTCTGCATAAAATTTTCTAACTTAAAAAATAACTTCTGCAGGGAAGTGATGAACAAGTTGGGCAGCAGGGGAAGTGAGTGCACTCCTCTCCTAAATCTGTCCTGGCAGAGAAGTGGGAGCTTGGCACAGAGCACAGACGGCCCAGCTCAAGTGTGTCCTGCTCAATTCTTCAGGCTGTTGCTTCATGGTTGTGTTTGTTAGACTGAACATGGGTAAAGCTAAAGCAAACACTGGTGTTCGCTGGAGATTGATAAGAGAGAGGTCACCTCTAGTAATATGTAGTGGAATTATTCTCCACAGAGCTCAATTTTAATTACATACTGGTTTAAGAGTATTACTAGCACAAAACCCTGCTACCTGTTTATGCTTCCAAAACCTAATGGAGTTGTATTCAATAACTGAAAGGCCCCCAGATCACACTGACAACTTGTCTTCTAAACTCTGCTATGTTTTGTCTTAGCACAAGTGCCAGTGCTAAAGATTATTGATGCAACTGCTTGCTTTTAGATGCTGAATCACATTAGCCTCCCTCCTGCCCTCCTATTTCATTAAGAACCTGGCTGCAGATCAAAAAATGTAATGCCTTCTTCATGCAGGGCCCCATAACTTTCATAAGCCCTAAAAAAACAACTGGCAGTGCATTT
This sequence comes from Anthoscopus minutus, assembly GCA_013399455.1. Lineage (NCBI taxonomy): Eukaryota > Metazoa > Chordata > Aves > Passeriformes > Paridae > Anthoscopus > Anthoscopus minutus. The sequence goes on from VWYI01032224.1 coordinate 137,378, forward strand.
ATTTCCCTCTTGGTTTTTTCTTTCCCCTGTTCACTTGTTAGCTTTTGTTCTGTTCCTCTTTCACTCTTTTCATTCCTTCTCTTTCATCCTCTGCCTTTACTTAATTCTCATCTGTTTCTTCCCCTTCCTTTTTTTCTTCTCTCTCTTTCTCTTCTATCCCTTTTTTCTCATGGAGTGGTGAGATAGAAAAATAGAAGTAGGAGGAGGGCAAGGGGTCAGCATGTGAAGAATTCCAGTGTAGCAGACAAAGCCAAAATAAAAATGTATGTTCATATTTTGAATCAGATATTTTTATTGTATCTTCTCAGAACGGAGTAATTACAATTTGTTATTTTGTTTTTCCATGCACTAATTTTTTTTCATTGCTGATGTCTTTGTTTTAATTTGAGCAGGTCAGTACTCTCAACTTAGTTTCATTCAGAAAAAAAAATTCTGCATGGAAAGATCTCTCAAAAGCTCTGCTGAAGCAGAGCAGAGTGTGACCTTACTAGAAGCAGTGGGACTCTTGCCAGGGGTTTTGATGGGACCAGGAATCACCCCTTGATTCTGGACTCCAGCCAGGGAATTTGGTCCATGTGGCCTATAGGTGCTCCAGGAGATGTCCAGAGCTCAGCTCTGATCCTCACAACAAGTTCAGCTTTTAGCCCCAGATGTGGAATGCTGCAGGACTGTAGGAAATGAAGGTTTGTCCAGTTATGTGAAGAAAATAATTCCTGTGGAATCACAGAATGTTCTGAGCTGGAAGTTTCCAAACTGTGACTGTGCACCCTGCCTTCGTGTACCTGAGACAGATGTGTCCACATGGGTGCACAAGCAGGAGCTTTACCAATACAGGGACCTTTGTACCTCCGTTAATTGACGTGCTGCCCAAATTTTTCCTGCTTGGGCATCCAGCTGCCTTCCTTGAAACAGGAAAAAAATCTTCTAAGTTTCCTAGAGACATAGTTTTAAGTTCTTGTTTTAATAGACTGACACATCATTTTTGACAAGATCTTGAAATCAATATTTCTCCCCAAACAGAGTCACTTGTGTATTCTTGCTGTATTTTTTCTTCCCCCCCAGCATGTCTGTGTTTCCAGTCTGAAACAGAAAGCAGCCCTGCATTTATCATTTCACTCACAGTGCTGTTCAGAGCTAAAGCAAATCAAAATCTTTGCTGAAAAAAAGTCTGGCAGTCACATAACACCCATGCTAATATCTTGATTTGTTACTTGCTGATTTTAAGGAACATGTTTGTTTATATTTTGACTTATTTAGCGCTATACAGCCCAAGGCATTTATTGGTATAACTTTTAAAGTTCCTTCATTTGGAACAAGTTTCACGAAAAGATCATATTAATTAAGTCCTACACCTAAAGTTCATCTTAATTAGCATTGTTTCTTTCCCTGAGGTTCTAGTAATTTGTTAGAATTCAAGGTGGATATTCTGGAGCCTTACAGGGGGATAATTAGTCAAGTGTTTCTATTTCCAGTGCCTTTAACACGAGCAGGATTAGGCCTGCAAACCACGGAGTGTGACTCGATACAACTGTGGCAATACCATTAAACATTTTAATAAATCTCTCTCATAGAAATACCCATAAATGTACACATGCATGTGCATATCCAATCCCATTTATTCTGAATAAGGAGAATAACTCTGCTGTGGCAGTTGTCTCTCATGTACCATTTATTTTACCCATGTAAATTAATTTAGTTGTTTTTCATAACCATTCACATATTCCACTTCATTTCACAACTAATTTCTGGGACTGGTTTGATAGTCAGCTATTATCTTTTTGGAAACATGTACCTCCTTCTAATTTCTTGTTGCCATAACTGAGCAGTTACTTGGTTTTTTATGTAACATTAAAACAAGTCCTGTGTCCTTAAATAGGAATATAAATAAAATAGGAAACTTTTAGTGGGAAAAATGCTTCAGACTGAAGTTGTACAAGATCTGTGTGAGACCTGTATGAGAAGTTACCATGTTTTTTTGAATTTATTTTTGCTGACTAGGGAAAATTAGCTGAAGCCCTGTAAGAGTAGCGTATGAAAACATTTTCTGTGACAAAGCACAGGCTTTTAATACTGCAACATATAGCATCATATCTTCCCTAGAATAATCTTGAATAATTTCCAGATGACTGTAGTACTGGACTGTATAGAAAACATCAGGATTTTGTATGAATATATGAAAAGCACCACTAACTGCTACAACAAGTGCAGCAGCACCAGGGCCTTTGGACAGATTTTTCCAGGTGTCAGAGTATTTAATGCAGGTGGATGCACAGATGACTTTCCAAAAGCACTGATGATGTTTAATAGAATAAGTGGCTTTTGCAGATCGAGATGCATTCTAGACACTGTCCCAGAGCTGGACATTTTCTGCAGGTGTGTGAAGTGACCTGCTGACCAAGTGTGCTGTGTTAAAAAAGGTCTGAGTTTTGGTTTAGGAGATTTTTTTTTTTTTTGCATGACTTGTTTTCAACATGAATTTTATATCATTTCCTTAGATACAAGGAAAGTATCTCCTCAGTGACTGGTAGGCACTTAGGAGAAGGCAGCTGATTTTCCTAGGCTCATTTCCAAATACCTGAGTTCTGTATCTCAGAGGAATTGAGGTGTCAAACTGAACTATGCATACAGGTACCTCAGTCAGGTTTGGTTTTGTCAGTTATGGCTGCTGGGAGAGGGTCAGATTCGGGATGACAGAATGAGACCAGCTGAGGCTTCTCTGTGTGCGTGTCTGTGCTGCAGGCAGGGACGTCCTGTCACCACCTGGGGATGCGCTCCAGATTGCTTTGGTGCCGTTGTTCCACTCGCAGCCGCATGCAGGGAGCAGTGAAATGAGCTTCATCCCAGGCTGGCAACAGAGGAATGGCACTGGGGCTCCAGAGAGCGTGGTTACCCCGCACAGAGCGTCGTGTCCTTTATCGTGCAGGTGCCCGGAGCCGGCAGAGGATGGACACTGAGCTCCCATAGATCCTGTTCCCCGCTAGGGCACAGCCGGGGAGCCCCGGAGCTGGGAACAGCCAGGGAACCCCGGAGCTGGGAACAGCCAGGGAACCCCGGAGCTGGGAACAGCCAGGGAGCCCCAGAGCTGGGAACAGCCAGGGAACCCCGGAGCTGGGAACAGCCAGGGAACCCCGGAGCTGGGAACAGCCAGGGAGCCCCAGAGCTGGGCACCCTGCTCCACCGCAGAGTGACCACTGCTCTGACCGACTGCAGCCACACGTTGACCACACTGACCACACTGACCACACACTGACCACACACTGACCACACACTGACCACACTGACCACACTGACCACACACTGACCACACACTGACCACACTGACCACACTGACA
>VWYI01032224.1:140725-209493 GCA_013399455.1 Anthoscopus minutus
CACACTGACCACACACTGACCACACACTGACCATACACTGACCACACACTGACCATACACTGACCACACTGACCACACAAATAAGTGTGGTAAAGGTGCAAACCTAAACCTAATTCATTAATTTTTATTCTAAACAGACTTCTAGAGATGCATAGCAATATTACAGCCCAGAATTCTAAATATGAAACCTCTGGACTGATGTACAATATGAGAACCTCTGTAGTCTCAGTTATGTGGTTTTGAGTAGGAAAATGTAAGGCACAAGATAGGCTGAGAGAGTGCCTTTCTCCCCTGGTCAGCAGAGAATTATAATTTTTCTCACCATGATGCTTTTGGCTTTTTAGTTGATTATGTTGAATCAGAAGAATATTTTGTGTTTTATTTAGTAACAAAAGTCATGCAAGTTTCTTAAATATAAATGCTATTGGGGTGGCAGAAGTGAAACCTAGGTGTTTTATTTCCCACATTACACAACCTGAAAAGTCTCTTGACCATGGTTAAAATATCTGAACTGGTTTAGTAGAGCTTAGCACACATTAGAAAGTGGCACTGTTCCTGCTGTTTCCTATCAAAGGCCAAGAAAGATGGAGAAGGGTACAGCTGGTGCAGTTTCACCCTGTGAATTCAGGGGCAGCACTAACCACACTTCCTGGGCTCTGCTGGGGGAAAAGCCCAACCTGGAAAAGCTGGGTTTGGCCATTGAAAGCCAAACTGCAGCATGACTCCATTCCCAGTGCTGGCAGTAGAGCTGATGTGGGGTACCTCCTCCTGTTATCCTCCCCAGGGGGAGTAGTTATGGATATTTCTGGCCCTACCAGCCCGTTAGGGTGTGTTTTCTGGCTACTGAGGTGCTGTGAGTCGTCAGTGCTACCTGCCAAATAAAATAAACCAGGATAATGTGGAGACATTGGTCCATAAAGTTTCTGGGGTACTTTAAAGACTGCAGAGCACTTGCCACCACTGGCAATAAGAATCTGGATAGTTATCCTCTGCTTTCATGGGGTTCTTTTTCCTGTTTTAAGTTATGATTTTCAGATGAATTTTTGCTTCCCATAGTTTTGTGGTAATCTATTCATATCATGCTGGCTCAAGACACTCTAGAAATAATCTATTCCCAGACCTATTAATTTAAGTCTGTCTCTGCATTTATCTCACTAAAGCACAATCTAGGCATGCTCTCTGTGAGGTTCTGGAGAAAGAGAAAGATTTTCTGGCAGAGAGATTTGGACCCTTTCAGTAGAATTGCACTTAAACACATAATATGGATTTCAGACTTGCAGACTTTGAAGGGTGGAAATAATCAATTTGCATGACAAGATGAAGCCCTGGAACTGGGAGCTGATACATGGCTCCAACATGAGCAGAGGTTCTGTGTCCTGTAACCTAGCAGGCATCCCTGGATAGAAATGGAGAGGAAAATTTTTGGCTAAAAATATAGAAGTAGGTATAATTGTAGCCATTTGTTCCAGCAGAGAATTTGTGTTATAGCCATTTTCTAGGAGCCTAAAGTGAAATGTAGTGCACGGCAACACTAAAATAAATACCCTAAGGGTAAAAGGTGGACAGAAGAAAAGTGACAATCTTGTCATCGCACTTTATCTGAAAATTATAATGTTGTCATTTCATTTCATCTGTTTACTAATTCCTTCCTTAAACGTGGCTTTGTTCTGCAGAGACTTCTCCAAAAAAATTCCTAGAAAAAAATATCTTCTGTTTAATTCCTTTTTCTTGCCTTGGTAAAACAAATTTTAACTCTCAAAAATGTTTGGATGGTGTTGAGTTTGTCAGTGCGGTACGTGAAGATATAACAGGAGCAACGGGACTGAGCCAAAACAAGAGTTGGCTGAAGGGCAGGAAATGTCTGTAACTGAGAGCTCTTACAGGAGGGTGCAGCTCCCAAGTTATGGGAAAACCATCACTTGCCACAACTTTCATCCAAACTGGACAAAACCTTCCAAAAGATATTGGAGGGGGTGAAAGCCTTCTTCAAGGATGTGGGGGCTAAATGATCAAACAGGTCCTCACAGTGACCTGGCCAGGCTCTCAGAGCCAGCCCTGTACCCCCACTCCCTGGGGCAGCACAGGTTGTGCTCAGGCCTCTCACACTCTCTGCTGCATGAGGAGGTTCCTACAGCTCTCTGGGTTTTGCTTGTGAATGCTGTGGAAGCAGGAGCTCAGTGTGTGACCCCTGGATTTCCACAACTGCCCCCACTTTCTGTGAGAATGGGGAGACAGAGAAGCTCCATGGGATTGCTGCTCTGGAATGGGAAAGGTGGATACCCCCACACCATGCCGGAAATCTGGGATCTTCCTGAGCTGAGATGGATTTCAAAGTCTAAGACAGGAACCTGTCAAATTTCTGCTACTGCTGTTCTTCCTCCTCCCCTGTCCCTTCTCACTCTGTGGTGGGACAGACAGAGTCTTAGCTGTGAACCTTTTTTCTGAAACAGCATAAACAAATCACTGCCAGACCCTTGCATTTTAAACAACTTCCCAACTGAAACTTCAGCAAAGAAAAAACATATATAGGTAGGTCCTGAATAATGAAAAATGCATAAGCCTAAGTATTTTCTTTTTCTGCCTTTTAATACAGATCAGGTAAATTCCTAAATTCCATTTTCTTCTCTGGAGATTTACATGCTGAATTTTCTTTTAAGACAGAAGAGAGGGCTGTTCTGGAGTGTGTGGGTTTTGTGCTGAATGCAGTGATACAACGCTTCCCTCTCATCCACCCCCAAAACCCCCTCCCATAGCTCCAGTGTGACAGCAGATAAGCAACAAGGCTCTGAGAGGTGAAAGCAAACCACTCCAGAGCCCCCTGGGAAAAATAACCCCTTTGGAGGGCATTTTGCTGAGCTCCCTGGTTAAAATCGCTGGCAGCAGCCAGCCGTGCTGCTGACACAGAGAGCTGGAGCAGTAACAGCTCATCTACTCAGCACCTGCCAGTGAACACTTGTTTCTGCCAAGAGTAACTTGGTACCAACTTCAATAATATCACAGTGCAGTATTTAAATAATTTGACAAGGCTATTTGGATAACTACCAGGAATTGCTCAAGTCAGTAATTTTCCTTTTCGAAGACTAAGTTAGGATCTGCATTTTCTCAAAGATAATATTGCCTTGTCCCATCTCTGAAGGAATTTCAAGGCATGAGTACATATATAGAGAGATAGATATTAAGTGCTGGATTTTTGCATTGTGGGAAATGAAAGGTTGATAGTGAAGCCCTGAGCAAATGGGTCTGCTGATACCCCCCTCCACCTGTCTGGCCTTGGAGCTGTTCTCTCCCCCCGTCCTCCTTCAAGGGCAGCAGAAAAGAAGCTGTTACTTGAGGTTTTTTGTCTTCAGAGCCAAGCCAATGGCTCACCAGGCCCTGTCTTGCTTTAATTCCCCATTAATCCATTTCAACATCACCTTGGGAAGAAGATCCCAGGATGGATTTTGCTCTGTGCCTCGTACTGGTCACACCACCTCCAGGTGACTTGCATTTGTAGGCTGAAAAATGCAATTTTAGACCAGAAACCAGAAAAATGCATTTAATTCTAACACCAAGTCTTGATGCAAGATACTTTGCTCTGAGTTTTCACTGTTTATGGACACACTTATAGAGGGCAATATTTAAATTTCCCATTGGAGGTGATTAGTCATCTTGGAGAAAATCTCTCTCAAAACAAGAGCTGGACTTTGTGCCAAGGCTGCAGTGCCCTGATCACTTCCCACCCGGCTGAACCCTGACTGTCTAGGCTCTGAGACTCCTTGAGACTGCAGAGCATTGCCTTAACAAAAAGATTGGTCTCATCACCGCTATGAGGTGATGATTTTGATTGTTTTGGAGCCCATTTTCCTGATCTGATTGTGTGAGACCGATGGTGTTTGGAGCATCCCAGCCCACGTCGCGACGCTCCGCAGGTCCGGCTGCAGGCGTGATGGATCTCCTGGAAGCTAGGTGTGCCTTCCAGCTGTGGCACAGCCTATTGACCTCGGGCTATTTGCATTATTAGTCGGTTTTCTAAATCCTTGGAGCTGAGTATGGAGGCAAGGAAAGATTTTCCATTTTGTTGGAGCTTCAAGTTGTCTGTTATGGATTTTACAAAGCACTCAAAAGGCTTCGCTTTCAGCCAATTTGCTACTCTGGCTGTATTCTGTCTTATTTCTTCACAAAAAATTACTTGCTGCCAGCTAAATACAGTATGTTGATGACCTATTAATTTATGACATGCATTTGGAGCTGGGAACGAATTTATAAACAAACTTTAAGTTCTTTTTCCCCTGTGAATTGTACCAGCATTTGTTTTAATTTCCCAGTAGTCATGCTTAATGTGTCAGAAGCTATGTTCGACTGCTTGTTTTCCTCCAAAAATAAGGAAAAAAAGGAGAAATAACTAACTAAAGTTCAGCTCCTGTCAGGTATTATAAGCAACACTTTGAAATGAGGTATGAATCCAAATAAAATATTTTAACTCTGTAGTATTTTACCAAAATCTGGAGAAGAAGTTTACTTACTAAACAATCATTTGAGCTGCAAACCTTAAAGTATTCACCAAGGTCCCTTAAAGTTAAACAGAAAAGAAATATCTATCAGCACATTTTAATAGAAAGCAGAAGTCCTTACTAGATAGTACACAAAAAAAAAAAGCACAGCTTTTAAAGGTTCTTTTCTCAAGTGATGCAGGAAAAATTCCTCAAGCCAATATGGAAATTAATATAGCTGCAGGTAATCTAAATTTTTGGCATTCATTTGATGCTACAGCAACCCTGGGACCAATCCTGAGAACCCTACTTCAATTAACATTACTAAAGTCAACAGAATTCAGCACAAGAGCAGCAGCAGGGTGGCACAGTGTGGCAGCTGGGGGCTTCTGCCTCCACCACAGGCTGGTACTGCCCTGGCTCCTCTGCTCCTCCTGCTTCCAGATGTGGTAAAAGTGTTTTATTCCTCCTGCAAAAGTCTGATCATTTGCTCATATGCTGTGTCCTCCAGCAGCTTTCCAGGAGGCAGGATTCTCACATGAGGAAAAATATCTGGACAGAAGGGTTTTTCCAGGCAGTTCCAGGGTTGTTCCCTTGCTGTACCCACCAGGAAGTGGGGACAGCTGTTTCACAGATGGGGATAAAATGGTATTTAGATGAAAACTGGTGTCCGGGCCACATGGGACAGGAGTAGGTATGTGGGAGTACATTCTTTAAGTGGATTTTGTAGCTGGGGTTTATGTAGTGCAAGAAGTGCTTGTAGCCAGCCTTTACAGGGACTTAAGCACCAAAGTGCATTTTAAGCTGCTCAAGCCCAGCATTTAGCCACCCTTGAGGGAGTTCAAGTCTTTTGTCCCAACCCTGCTTCTACCAGAGGAGCGCCTACCACTGTAGGTATGGTGTGAAACAATGAAAGTCTCTCTTCTGTTCTGGTTTCATTTAAAAAATAAAAGCATTTTCTCTCATCCACCGAAGCAATTCATGACTCTTAGTTCTCTGGGGGAAATACTCCCCCTTTCTCTCATTTTGTCACAGGCTTTGAGGTCGTTGTAGGGTTTGAGCTGAATCCCACATGTCTCCAAGGCATTTCATACCCATCAGCCCACACCACTCCCGACCTCTTCCATGGGACTTCCCTATTGCTCCAAACCTTCAGAGTGTTTCGTTTTCCACACATTAAAGCTTGAAAAGAAGGGTAAAGACAAGTACTCAAAGCTGGTCACAGCAATGCCTACATTGCTGTCTCAGAACTTAAAGGGGCCATCACTGCCATTCAGAGCCCTGTTGATTATTTTGTGTCTGCTTGCAGCCCTATTGACCGACAGAAACCAAACCCTGCTTTTCTCAGCAGATTATTTTTAGAGTTGAGGACACACTTCACCCAGCAGAGCTCTCAGCATGTCCACACTGCTACACAGTGAGCTCCATGAGGGCCAAAGATTTAGCCAGCAGAGTTGATTTTTTGAGTCCATCAAAACATTTGTTGTGAACTGTATTCATCAGGCAATTAGTTTTGGTTGCAGCCCATGCTGGGCTTCTCAGTATTACTCAGCTGGTTGTAGAAAAAATTTCCAGCCTATGAATTTTTTGGGAGGGAATAACTTTTGGAGGGAATAACTTTTTTGGGAGGGAATAACCCTGTGCTATCTGAATGTTTGTTTAAAAAGCCAGATAGTATGACTGAAAATTTTCCTGCATTTCAAAGTGAGATTTTAGTTCATTTGAGAGGAAGAAAATAATTAATCTGGAAGTTTTCTAAAAGCACCAAGTCTTGGAAGTATTGCCAGAAACTGTTTTTAACAACCAGCCACCTCCCCATTCATGGTACCAAAAAAAAGCAGAGAATTTCTCTATTTTCTCACTTGACCATGTTCTCCATCTTCTCTTAGGAATTTATAAGGCTCGTCTACACAAAGCAGAAAACTCTCCAGGCAGCTCATTCTGCTTTGTGCTGCTCAGCCAGCTGGTTTTCACACTACAGGTGCTCATTGCCATCCTGCTTTTATCTATCAACTTTTTCCTCTGTTACCACTTGTTGAGGATCCACCCTCACTTATTAAATCACTGTATATGTTAATACCAAACTATTTGAAAAGCTAGGGAAAAAAAAAGAAAAAAAAAAGAAAATTAAAAAAAAAAAAAAAGCAAAAAGCCTCAAGGTCTGTCCTTCAAGCCTTTGTTAGTTCTGGGCAAAAACAAACCCCATCCCAACCTAACCTCTGTGCTCTTGAAAACCATTCCCGAATTCCCTGAGCAGCCTCCGCAGCCGCTGCCGCAGCGCCCGCTGTCCTCCGGGAGCTGTCAGCAGCCTTATTCATTGTGGAGCCCAACTAATAGGAACCATCCACCTGCTCCAGGGTGACTCCATCTCTCCCCACTGCGATGCTTGCTGGGATGTGATCCTTGCCTGTTGTCATGACCTTGTTTTATTGGATGTTCTAATAGAAGCTGAAATGGATATTAGCTGTAATTACTCATTCCACAAGATTCTGTAGGTCACTCTTTGTACCAGAGTTGAGAACCTTCATTGTCTACATTGCTTAAATTACTGAACATTGTGCCATCAGTTCTGAATTAGTGCTCATTAATGAGCCTGTGGTTCGAGAAATTCCCTATTTATTATTCAGAGGCCAAGTATAATTCAGGCAGCTGCAATGCAACACTACTTGCCTGACTTTTGATCTGTGATGGAAAGGCCTGGGTTTGGTTTTATGTTAGGTTTGGGGAGTTATTTATGCAGGGGGGAGGCATACAGCAAGCAAAGAGGAATAGATTTTTTCCCCTTCTAGCCTGAATGTCTCTCTTAGGTACCACACTTTTTACAATAAAGCAAACCTGGTTCTTTGCATGTACTAATATCTACTTGGTTACTGAGTGGATAATTCCAAGATCATATTAAATTTCTCTATAATCCTGGAGATGACTGGTCCCTGCATTAACCCCCTTGCATTAAATATTCTTCTCCTCTGTCTTTCACTTTTTCACATGATTCTTTTCTGTTCTTTGTCTCTCCTGAACACACAAATCCCAAGCATTGACACGTCAGTGCATATTTCTGCTCCCGACTATTTTAAGCTGAAATTTTCTTTTTTTATGTTTTTTTAACACATCCCCAAAAGACAAAGCAGTGCTGAATTTGCCATGCAGCCCAGTCAGGTGCCACCCTATGAAGCCAGTGCTGACCATGCAGTGGCCCATCCCACGGCCAGGGCACAGCTGCAGTGCCATCCTGGCCAGACCTCCCCAGGGACACCCTGGTCCCTTTGCTTTGCCCCACCTGCAAGCAGGCTGTGAACAACCTGATGGGGACAAGATAATATTTATTTTGGGGCTTGGAGAGGAATCTGGATGAGTAGGATCTTTTATTCTGTGGGGGAAAAGATATTTTTGAAGATATTCCGCGCTTTTGGGGGGTTTGCTAATCAGTGATGGCAGCACCCTGAGGGCAAGGGAGCCAGGAGGGAGCAGGCACCCTCGTGGCTCTGAGCTCAGCTCAGCACAGCAGGGCTCTTCCAGGGATCTGCAGTCTATGACTGAGCATTTCTTGTGTCAATAATTAACAAACATATCAATGTGATAACAGCAGGGGTGGAGATAAAGCTGGGCCTGAGACTATAAAGGCTTAAAGGAGCACACCCTGCCAGAATGCCAACAGACTGTGGTGCTTTGTCAGGAGAAAGCAAATCAAGCACTGACTGCCTGGCATTAGCCTGCCTCTGAAGAGAGGCTACAGCTTTTTGCCACAAAAACCCTAATTCTGTGGGGTTTGGAATCAGAGCCACGAAATTCCTACTATACAAACCTCAAGAATATTAACAAAACAATCATGATCTCCAGAGTTTCTTCCTGCCCTGCTGGAATGTGGCAATGGCAGCATTATTTTCATTGTTTTTTGATTTGAAAATGGACCATACTTGATTCCTTGGCCAAATCACAGGATTTTTTAGGCAACATTTCACGCATAATTTTCTGTGGGGAGTAGGGAACTTTCCGAGGAGAAGTCAAATTAGCGATTTTAATGCTAGAAAATTCTTGAAGGAATGCAGCTTGGGTAATTGATAGAGACCTAATCCTTACAAGTTATAGCAGTCTTTGAAAAGTCCCCAGCATATTTAACTTTATTCTGTAATTGTCTGCTTGGGCTCTGAAGATATCTTAAGACTTGCTATTTATCTGCCTGGTGAGGCGCAACACTTTCTTATTAAAAACATATCTATCATGGTTAATGACTTGATTTTTTTCCTTTAATACAGTACAATGACAGGTGTAAAGAGAAGATGAGCATCAGATGCTTGAGCAATATGCTCACTGTTTCAAGACGCCTTGAACATCAGCATTCCTTCATGGTGCCAGAGGAGAAAAAAAAAATATGCTACACAGATTACACGCTTGTGTTAGATAGAAAATAGTACCATTTGCAGTTTCAGTTAAAAGCATGTTGAAGTGCATATGGAAAATACCATTAGGAGGAACTCCAGAGCGCCTGAGTAAAATGGGTCATTAGGCTTTCGTTTGTTGGAGAGTGTCTCCCATCTGACAGTGCAGAATGGTAGCATTTTTAGCAGCTTATGTTCCCAGTTACATTAAACAGACAAACAGATTGACTATTTTGCATTTCTCATTTGACAACAGCTTGTCTTCATTTGCAGCACACTGGTGGCTGAGCTGAAAGCATGGCGGATGAGTGTATACAAGGTCCTGGTTTTGAATAACAGCAGATGCCAACGTTTAACTTCAAAATCAATCAATTCTTTTTCCTGCATGCAGATAAAAGGTCTAGTGAAGTGCCTGAAGGGGGTTTTCTGCTGTTTACAGCTGAAAATATATTAAAAAAAAATTTCATTACAAAACTTTCTGCAAGAGATGCGGATGCTGGTGATTTTATGAAAGTAGGTATGTGAGAAAGTGTTTCTAATTGAGGGGTACTGAAAACATTATGTGAGGCCTTGTGAAGTTCAGCCTTTCAATCTCCTCTCTGGAAAAGTGCTCAATTGCTGTCAGATCTTGGGCCAGATAACCCTGAGTAGTTTCTGGGTGATCACCCCTTGTTCTGCCAATGCTCTCCCACACCATCACCAGTAAGTGCTGGAATTCATGATCTGCAGCCACAGGAGTTTATAAATTAACTATTGTTCAGATTCCTCGAATATCTGGTCACTGTGGCACATAAATGCTTCTCCCCTTGGGGTTGGTTGGGTGGGGAAGATGATGGTAAAATGCACTTGGGGTCAAATTTGCTGAAAACCCCCCAATCCTGAAAGCAGCTAGGGCACATTTGGAGCCTCAAGTTTCTCAGGAGAGTTGTGATTTGGCCCTGCAGATGAGCAAAGTGCTGTGATCTTGAGAGCTGCCAAGTGTTCTTTATCTTCCAGCAACGTAGAACCAAAATACAACAGAAGAGGCTGGCATTTACCTGTTACCCACAACTAGGCTCCTGGTAGAAATTCAATGGCAATCTGCATTTTCTTTTGAAATAGAGGGATGGGGTTATTGCCTCCCCTGGCATACACTACACCTGGTGATAGGACTCCCTGAGGAAACTGTAGAATGCTTTCAAGTGGGAGCAACATCCATCCCTTATCAGCAAGATTTAGTACTGTGCAGATGTATGAAAGATTCACAAGATAGTAAAATGTGAGCAGTATAAAGCTAATCCTGGTGCCTGGAGCATTTGGCAGGGAAGGTGTAGGTCCAATTACAATGTGAATTTTAAGTCTTTTTGCTTTTAAGTCAAATTCTCCTTCAATCAGAGACACATTATTTTCTGCCCAGAAGCAGAAAAGACACCCAAACCCAGCACCGGATCCTCTCAAAGCGAGGGAGAAGCTTCTCTTGCTGCTTTTTAGCATTGTTTGAAGACACCACTGTGGGTCCTCACCTTTCAGTAATGGTTGGGGATATGAAGCCTGAACTGAAGTCCAACCTAACCAACTAAAATAAAAATGCACAAAGCAAAGCAGTCTCCTGCTACTCTTGAGGGGCTGCTGGTACAGAGCAGGTTTGGATCCCAGGTCTCCCAAGGCACTGTGTGTGAGCCTAGGGGTTTGACTCCAGCCTCTGATTGCAGGGAGTACAGGCTAGACATGACAAAGTGCAGCACTGAGCCTCTTCATCATTTTCTTCTTCTTTTTTTTTTTATTTAGCCTGAGGTCAATGATTTTCTGCAGCCTCAGGGTGACAAGGAGAGTCTCCAGGGACTTGATAGTACAGGGACAGGCAAAGATCACCCGTGGCACCCCTCAGCACTCCTGATGGAATGGTCTCCTTCTCCCACAAGAAGTTCAAAGGTTTTGGCAATTGCAAACAGCCACCAGTTCAGAAGCATGGCAAAATGTATCGGGGAGAAACCTTTACTACTGAAATATTTATATCCTTCTCTCACCCATCCTCCCTGAAGATTTTCTGCTTTAGCATCTCTGATCACACACACAGAGCAAATACTGTTCAGGACCCTGAAATAACACCTGCAGCCAGAAATCCCTTATTAGAATAAATGGTAGGTTTTCATCTTGGTTTTCCTAGCCATAGTGAAGAAACAATTTCTTGATTTTCTTTTTTTTATAAAGATGCTGATGTAGAGCATTCTAAAATCCTTTGGATATGCTTATTTTGATGTCAGGTCAGTTATGTTAGATTCATATTTGAAGATCTGGTTTGGTACTGCAGGAAATGCAACAAGAGAAACTAATTTTGAATCTGAAATAATTTTAGGAGAACACATCTGGGAAAAGATCTGTTGGTACCTAAAACATACAGACGAGCCCTTCTGCAGAATAGCTTACATTTACCATACAGGCACATCTGGCACCTATAATGAGTAAAAAAACTTGTTTCTGCCTTGTAATTTCCTAAAGCAGTTTCCTTTCTGCAGTTTAGTTCACCACATTTAAGCATGAATCAAGGCTCACTGCGCTGATATCAGGGGGTGCTGGCATTCTGCACCTACACAGGTTTTTCCATGCAATCTGGGATGATCCCACAATGTGCTGCCTGCATCCCACTCTGGCTTAGGATGAGGCTTCCTCTGGATCCCCCACCCTCACACACTATGAGCAAGGGATCTGCCAGCTCAGCTGGACTCAATGTTCCTTGTGGCAGCATAGCCCTCCAACTCAGGATGTTCTATGATTCCATAACTGGTGCTGGGAGTTTTACATGAGAAAGAATTCCCTATGGATTCTTGGTGGCCCATAAGAGGCAGTTAGGGTTGATTAGTCACTAATTAGTCCAAAAGTCTTGGGAATTATTGCAATGAGGAATTTTCCAAACGTCCAATTTCTCTAACCTGTCAACCTCTGCACTATCAGAAGAAGGCCCAGCATCTAAAGGGTCCATTATCCCTCTCCTGCAGTGGAGTTTTGCTTAACAGACCCTTTTATATGTTCCCTGATATCCAAGTGTCCCTGTCCATTCTGCCAGATTCATTTAAAAAAGCCTAACAAGGCAACAGAGCACAGCCAGCACGTGGCTGTGCAATGGGCTGGGGAATCATTCCCACTCCACTCCTGTGCACAGAGAGGCATGTACAGTGTTTTAGTCTTCCTCTGTGAAAAGTGAGGCTCTTCCCACTGGAACATGTTTTGTTCCATCCTCTTCAAATATCTGGAGATTCCTGCAGAACCATCTCTTGTTGTGACTGCATTTAATCCTCTGCGTTTTTGGCCGTTCATAATTTGATGCTGGTGTCTGCAGTCTGTCGTTATTGAGGGTATGTAGTGATTAGAAGGAAAGAACAAGAGATTAGAGGAAACCAAGAGCTATCTGAAGCACACAAAAAGTAAAAAAAAAAAAAGAAGGGGAAAACACTTTCAAGGCCATTGGAGTATGAGAGGTCTCAGCATGTGGTCGAAAGACATAAGCAAGGGAAAAGTTGGTCAAAGGCCACTGCTTGGGCTGCTTGTATGATTGTTTCTCAGTAGAAAGAGCATAATATTGATTCCCAAAACACTGTCTGTCCTTTTACCTAGTGTGTGTTTTGGTAGTCAAAAGTATATAGCTTTTGTGACAAAAGCATGAAGAAATAGGTATGAAAAGTACCACAGCTTAAATGTCCATGTATTCTTTCTTCTCACTCTTTAAAAAAAAAAAAATTGTTGCCGTTTCTAGGACTTGCATTTAGAGCTCTTTGTTGTCTTAATGGAGACTGAAACATGTGTAGAGTTTGGCGTTTCCTTTTTTTATTCATCAGCTGAATAAAAAAGCCAAGCAGACAAAGCATTTGTAGTGCAAGAGTGGAGTGCAAATCCCTCCCAGTAAGCTGAACAAAAAAGCTCATTAAGAGGAGGTGGGATTTCCTGGTCACAGCTTTTAACTAAGGGGCAAAGGTCTCCTGTTAAGTACCATACAGTCTAAACAGGGCTTCGTAAAA
This sequence comes from Anthoscopus minutus, assembly GCA_013399455.1. Taxonomy (NCBI): domain Eukaryota; kingdom Metazoa; phylum Chordata; class Aves; order Passeriformes; family Paridae; genus Anthoscopus; species Anthoscopus minutus. The sequence goes on from VWYI01032224.1 coordinate 153,563, forward strand.
TTATGGGGGGGGTGGGGGAGAGTCAAATATTTGTTCTTAATTCTCAAGTTAGTTTATCCAAAGTGGCAACCAGGGAAGTGTTGGGAATGATTAAATGGCTGCATTGAGGCTACAAATTGCTGCTACTTGCTTTTGTAGCTGGACTTGTTGCAGCTGAGTGATGTTGCCCATCAGTGCATTGTGTGCACAGTAAAACAGTCGAGCAGTGACAGATAGACTGAAACTCAGAGCTACTCCATCACCGCTGAAGGATCCTGCTCACTGGGAATTGAGAATGAGCACAAGCCACGCACGTTGCCCAGGAACAGCTGCTTTCACTCCAGCCCAGCTCCTCAGCTGTCCAGGGCAGCCAGCAACTAGTAAATAAGCTTTATCTCTGATCTCACCAGGGAGGAGAGCCAAACAAAACACAAGTGAAATAAATTGGCAAAATGCTCTACTGATAGGCCTAGACGCTCAGATTGTAAAGTTCCCAGCCAATAGCACTTCACATCAAGTGAGAAGAAGATTTGCAAGAAGAGCCCAAGGTAGCAGCGCTGGGCACCAGCTGAGAACGGGCACAAAGTGCCCTGACAAAGAGGCACTGAGACCACAGCTTGGTTGCCCTCCCACAGCTGCTGGAGTAGGGCACACTTGGGCTGTGGGGACTGGTTTGCCAATGCTGCCTCTGACATGCAAATCCTCCCACAAGAAGGATGAGGAAAGGTGGTCCTGGCAGCGTGGCTGAGGGCAAGGGCAGCGAGGGACTGAGGAAGCGTGAGCATCCCTTGGGAAAAAATAAGATGGTGGCCAAAGGACTTGGTCCAGTTTGAGTGTTTCCCTTCTGTGCCTGGCCCAGCCCTGAGCACAAACTCTTCAGCACAAAGTCCCTGTCACGTAGGCAGGGCTTTATCAGCAGGATGGCTCAGGCACTGTGCAGCGTCTCTCACCCAACCAGAGAAGAACAGGCAAAAGCTTCTTTTATAGCAGGTGCCTTGCCCAGATTTGTTCAGTTCTGCACTTTGCAGCCTCGCTCTGCCTGTCCACCCAAGGACAGGTCCCTCCACCATCGCTGCACCGAAGGGAGAGGGAGGAACATGCCCAGCATCTCCTCCCCACTTGTGTCTCTGGCTGTTTCCTCCTGCGGTTTCACACCTCTGCTCACCGGAGCGCTGCTCGCTGGGGCCTTGGGTCGCTGTTTTGTTGCTCTGTTGATCGGAAAAGACGACAGACAAACGCAGTGGCCATGTAGATGTGAAGGTTTAGAAGACTCAGTTCTGGGAACAGGTGTATTTTAAGCTGTTAAATAAAAGGAAATTTAGTTTATGCAGATTGTTCTCACCAGCTGTAGAATCAGCAAATTTTATGTATGGGTTCATCATGAGATTGAAATGACTGGGGCTTAATATATGTTGTGAGTTCTAATTGAAAGCATTAATTAACATTAAAGCCAAATTCTTCCAATCGCATGCTAAACAGAAATCAGGGAGAAGCAGGTAGGCAGTGTGGATATTATCTGGCATTCTTTCTAAGACACCGATTAGCATTTAGAGTCCAATCCTCTGCAAAAAACTCATTAATGGGCAATTAATTATTCTTTGCAATTTGTACCTACACTTAACTATGTGCAGAGCAATTGAAGCTGCACTAAACATTGGTACAAAATCAAAATAAAATGAAACCACACCAAAGATAGTGGTTGTGCCCAACTTGAATGTAGTGCTCTGTACTGATGTCAGCTCCCTATTTACCAGGGCAACGAAATCTTTGCCATGGAAAGCCTAGAGGAACCTCAGCATGAAGTTATGAACTGTCCCCTGTAATTGCTTCGTAATTTGAGGATGAATTCCGGTGCTTCTATTTTTGTACATGTTCTGGTTTTAGTCATGAGCCAAGATGGTTGATGACAGGCAGGTACCTGCATGAACATCCTTGTGCTCTGAGCATAACTGCTTTTAATAGGATCAGCCCAGCATTAGGGTATGGAGTATGGGACGCACAAGAAACTGCCAAGTTATAAAACATTCCCGTTCTAGGATTACAAGATTTTTACCTTTTAAAAAAATTGGTGTGGCTTTTAATCAAATCTGGCGCCTTTTTTTTCTTTGGCTTCAGGTGGAAAAAAAAAGGCAGAAACCTGAATGTCAAAGAGAAACTCAGAAGGTGAAATAACCCATGTGAACTGAAACCAGAAACAGCTCACACAAACCTGCTGAGAAGCAAAACTGCCTTTGCTTAGGCACAAACCAATTCATTGTCCTTTTTTATTTTATTTTTTTATATCTCAGCAGCTTCAGGAAGCCCAAATCCTTGCAGTTTGTTGGGTGCATGGAAGTCAGGTTACAAAGGAGAGAGGGAAATTGAGAGAAGAATATCAAGAAGAGACAGAGAGGTTGCAATGAAGCAGGAACGTGGAGCAAACTGTGCATTATGCTGTTGTAAACAGGAGGAAGCTGAGAGTGGCTGCACGACCCAAGGGCAAACAGGATGTCTGTTAAGGTTGGGAAATGAACACTTGTGTCACCCTGCTGAGAGTGACTTCTGAACCCAGGCACTCGAGAGAAGAGGTGTGGGTGCTAGAGCAGCACCAGGTAGAGACAAGTGTTGGTACAACCAGCCCACCTGGGAAGTAGCACAGTTTTGATGTGAGCTGGTGAGACAACATGGATTTTTTAAGGAGAAAAGTATTGGTGAAAAACCTCCAGGCCTTGGCATCTAGATGGACCACACTGAAGGTGCAGCATGTGCCTCCTGGCAGTGGGGAGGGGTGAAGTACAGCAGTGTAGAGTCTGGAAATGCACAGCTGGATGGCAAGAACTCAATGTCCTCCAAACCTTAAACTGAAGCCAAGGACTTCACACTTTGGAAATATCTGACCATCATTTATGGGCAGTATGGAGCTGTTTATCGGCAATAGATCAATAATCACAGTCAGGGAACGATAGAAAGGCTGGGGATGGAAGGAACCCTAAAGATCACCTAGTTCCAAGTGCCCTGCCACAACCAGGGACATCACCATGACAGCAGGTGGCTCCAAGCCCTGTTCCACCTGGCCCTGAACTTTCAGGGCTGGGACATCTGCAGCTGCTCTGGCCAACATGTGCCTGTGCCTCATCACCCTCACAGGGAAGAACTTCACCCTAAAATTTAATCTAAATTTTTCCTCCATTAGTTTATAGCAATTTCCCCTTATCCTATCACTCTCTGCCCATGTAAAAAGTCGCTTTTCTTATTTTTTATGGCACCCTTTAGGTAAGGTCTTCCCATGATGAGTTGAAGGGATGGAGGAGCGAAATATCTTATCTGGCCATGCTTGACCATCACCCAAGGAACTGAAGCTCACCAGTTTGGGTTGTTGTCTGATTCTCTCCAAGTGCAAGGGGCAGCAGGGCCTTTCCTCTCTGATGTGTAACACGGTAGGAGATGAACATTTGAACACCTTGCAGAGCTGTGAGCTGACATAGCTCAGGGGAAGCCTGATCATGGAGTGCCAGTGATTCTCCTTAATAAATATGGATAGGTTTGAAAACTAATTCTTTGAACCAAAATATCCAAGAAGATAGGCTGGATAATTTTTGGACATGAGAGAAAGTTCCTGATGACTCCCTCAGACAGCAATGAAGGAACTGAGATGATCAAAGGCTTTGCTGTCTTTTAGAGCCAGAGCCACTTACATCAACCTACAGGAAAAACACAAAGCAGGTAATCAGAGATCCTTGAAGAAAAAAATAATTTTTACAGCATTCAACTACTGACTTATTTGTAAGAAAAGCAGATTTAAAATTGGACGAGGGAAAAGGTTTTGAAAATATTTTCATTAGCTATTAATTAATCATTATTTCACTAATGCCTGCCATCTTGACCTATAGCTGATTGACCACACACAGTGCATGCATGGGAACATTTGAATTTGTATCCATGTTGGTTTTATGGAAGAGGGCAGCAAAAAGCATCTTACAAATACAAACATCTTTCATCTTAACAAATATTTTTAAGCTGCAAGTAAATTAATCTTCTCAAGGAAACCAAAAACTATTTTGCAAGGGACTTCCACAGAGAATGTTTTCCACTACATATGTACATATTTGTCTTTAGACCTCTTTAAACCTCTTTAACTTGTCTTTAAGAGGGATATCTTAAGATTTTTAGTTTTTCAGTGGTGGCTTCACTGAGAGGTTTGCCATGGATAGATATCTGTGTTTGGCCATATTCACCCATGCAGCTGCACATGTCCAGTTGTCACCTCCACCATTTCTGGGAGCAGTCTCTCCCTGACTGGCTCACATCCTGGATGGGCATTCAGGGAGAGCCTGGCCTGGTATTGGTGATCAATGTGGTTTCATGGAAGCTGCCTTTCTACCTGAGATTTTGGGGCTGCAGAGCAGATCTGAGCAGCCGCTGAGGGCTGCATATCTTCTCTTCCCACGGCCAAATCTGAGGAGCTACAGAGGCACCTGCCAGCTCCTCCCACGGGTAGTGCCCACCCAAGAAAGCCAACACACACCTCTTTATGACGACCTTGCAGGGTAGAGCTTTCTGATGACCCTTGAGGGTCTTCCTCAGCTCTTGCTGAATAATTTTGACATGCAGCTGTTACACACAGGAGCCTGACTGATCACGCTCCACTTTCCTATCAGCACTTCTTCTTTCAGTACAGAATTCTCTTTCCCATCACCAAAGTACAGTTGCTTCTCTCTTGTTTTGCCTGGTAGCAGTTCAGGATTAGAAGAAAAGAAATCATGCAGCATCTTAGCGAAACTGCAGTAGCATGGGCTTTTAGTGCTCAATTAACCACCATCATGGATTTTTAGGTATACAAGGAAAGGAAAAAACCACCTTGAACTTTGGGGCCTCAAAGGGACAAGGGGAAAGAAATAGTTATTCTGGGCTTCATTCTCATTCTTTCGTAAAAGTCTTCTCCAGTAAGCTCAAATTGTAGAGCTGATGAAGTGATTTTCTGTGCTGGAAGTATTATAGGTACCAGCTAATTTAGCTATCATGATAAATACCTGCTAGGAGCCTATTTTCTTGAAGGAGCAAAGAAAGGAAACCTTTTCTGAAAATGGGTAGAAATAACTGTATTTTAGTTTGTATGGAAAATATTTTGAAGGAAAATAACCTCAGATAATGTGTGACAACATAGGCTAAGGTGCTATTTAGGGAAAGGACATGAGATTCAACTTCTAAGACACACAGACAAGTGAGGAGAGTGGCAATACTGTGTCCTTGTAGATCTGTCTGGTTGCTGGCACTTGGCTGCAGTAATTATTGGAGCTGCTGTAAAAAACAGTATGATCTTAGAGAGAAAACTATATTAAGCAGCACCAAGCTGCTTGAGGTGTCCTGGGCTACCTGTGGCCCAGATGGGCTTTACAGAGAGTCAGGTTTTTGCCAGACATCAAAGATGACTTTGCCCAGCAGTAACTCCAAAGTCCAAGGGGTACCAGGAGGAGAGACGAGCCCAGGTGTCCCACCTGAGGTATGGGGGTCTCAGCTGGTTATACACAGGATGGCAGGGCTGACTGATCTTCTGTTAACTGGATATTGCAAGGCCAGGAGCTGGTCCTTTGTGGATCTCACATTTCAACACGTGCTGTTTACCTCCAAAGGTTTATCATGGAGAATTTTGGCATGGCTCTGCCTAAAGGGTTCCCACATAGAGTTAGGAATGGCAACTGCAGAATAAAAAAGCAGGTGAAAACCAGGAGAGAAATCTATTTTAACTGTTTTTTGTCCCTCTCCTACATGTATCAGGACAGCAGGCATTGGGGGTAGGCAGGTAGGCCAAAGGAGAGCATGCCTTGACTCCTCATGCAGGTTTTCATCATTTTATCCTTTTCATCCTTTTCATCCTTTTCCTCCTTTTCTGCCATTGTCTTTCTATCCTTTTCTGCCATTTAAGCAGAAAAGAAGCTCATGTTTGGCCTCTTTTCCCCTAGGTAACCGTGTCTCTGGCCCTAAGGATGCTTAGTTCTCTTTCCACCAGCCATGTGAAGACCCCAAATCCCTTGCCTGGCCTCTCTCTGACAGAAATGCCAGGCAGCTGGGCACAAGGCTTTGCATAGCTCCCTCCTCAGCTCCCTCTATCACCACAGCAGAACCATATATAGATCTGAATGAATATTATTATAAATCGCTCCTCTGAAAATGGATGCATATAAAGAGAAAAGTTAACTCTTCAGCTGAGCTGCTGAATCACAGGTTTTTGCCTCAAGCATATTTTCACAGCCCCTGCAAAAACAGAGGCATTAATGGAAAGTCTGACACTGCATTAACTCCTGCTGTACTGGGAGTGGCTGCTGAGTTTAAAATGGTCACTGAGTGTTTTCTTCATCCTCATCACAAAGCCTCGTGCTTGGAAAGCCACACATGACATTGGCATTGCAGGCTACTCCACTCCTTTTTCCATGACAAATTGCTGTTTTAACTAACAGCGCTCCAGTGCCAGGCCCCATGCTTTTAGCAGCCCAGCTGGCCAGAAGCCCTTTTTGTGGTTCCCTTGTCTAGCTCAATTTAAACCCAATGTGACTCTGGGTATAAGAGGCATTTTGAAATCACCTACCACAAAGTGATAAGAGGCTGCTGCAGCAGATGACTTTTGTGCTTCCCCAAAGAAGCTCTTCACATTTAGGAAGGTCGGTAGTGTCATTTCTCTAATTTTCTAACCACAGAAATTTATATTTAGAAAAGAGCAAGGAAACTTCCCTTACCCTAAGCAATATTGCATAATGATGGAGGAGGGGGATTAATGCGAAGGTTTTTCGTTGAGCAGAATTCTGAGAGACTGGGAGCTGGAAAGCCTGAATAATGACTTATTTCAAATATGCAAAGCCAGGGCTTTCTGTGTGTTTCAGATCCATTCCTGTGCCAGGTTGGTGTTTGCTACAGCAAGGGTAATCTCTGTAGCTGTGGCCCATATCTTTGTGTTTCTCTGGTGCTGCTCTCCTGAAAAGCCATGGTCTCTCCAGGATACTCCTGCCCTGGGCCTTGGCATTTACCAGCACAGCCTCCTTGCTGCCCATTCCAGTTCTGCCAACCACTCCTTCCCTTGCTGTCCTCCCCAGCTCCTCGATGGGTTTTAAAGAGATTTAGGCATTGCTGTCTTTACAGTTGCACTACTGGGCTCAGGAGTCTGAAGTGTTTAGACACAAATGCCAGGAATAACAAACAGTCCTCAGTGCCCCAGGGATGAGGTTCCAAACCCTGTGTGGGGAGAAGCTGAAGGGGGGAATCCTCCTGTGCCAGAGGTGGGTGGCAGGCGAGGTGCAGTGTGGTGAGGTCTTTGCACCAGCTCTCTCCTCCCATGGGCTCATGGCTGTGAGGCATAAAAGAACCTCGTGGCTGCTTTTGGAGCTGAGGTTGGTGTGAGGTCACCTGGGGCTCTGCTGGGGATGGGCCCTGCCCTGGGAGGGACTGTGGCTCTGCAGAGATGCTGGGGAGCCCACACCACTGTCATTTCAAATACAGAAGCTCTCAGCCTTTTTCAACACAGCAAAGTCATTTTTGCCCCTTTTCAGTGTTTTCTGGCAATTCATTCCTCAGGGATCTTGCTCTCCTCATGAAGTGTCCATGAAGCCCATCAGCTTGGGTGTGGAGAATTTATTGGGTGGTAGCTGCCTACCAGTTGGGAGTTGAACTGTGTAATTAACCTCATCAGTCGGTCCCTCTGGGCCTGTGATGCTTTGGGAAATGCAGCTGACGCTCTCTGAAAGCCCTAATTTCAACACACACACAGAACCAATGAGGCTCCCTCCTGTCTCTCTTGATGGTGTTTCCTTTAGCAAAAGGAAAGTTCTTACCATGATGCTCATCCAAATCTAAGAAATTCTTGTTTGGTGAAAGGCTCTGGCAATTAACAGCCACCAATACTCATGCATAGCTGTACTGGACTCTTGATGGCTGGAGATTTAGTGAAAATAGATGGTGATCAGTCCTGGCTGGGAATTGAACCATCTTTGTGTCAAGAAAATTAAAATAGTTTGGAAGTTATCTATTTGGCCTGGCCTGGTCAGGGTATGAAGCAACCATTGGAGCAAACAGGCACAGATAATTGTGTTCATTAAACCTTTAGGAAAGGATGTTTCCACTGCCTTGCACAACAGCCACAAAAAAAAGTTGGTTTGGGAATGAATAATTGCAGCAGTGGGAGTGTGATGAGTGAAAGCACAGCGTTGGACTGGGAACATTGTTCCAATCCTTTCTGGTGGAAGTTTGAATTGTAACAGTAATATTGACATCTCATTTTCAAACAAGATTCTGGAGAAATTCTGCGAAACTTTTCTATTTGGAAGCGTAACTTCCTGACAGTAACCCAGCAGCGGTTTGTCCCTGTGCACAGCCTAATGGATCAAAAGTTCAATTTCTGCATAGTCTATTACTTGCATACTCAATAAAATAGGATGCACGAATGGCTTAGCCTTTTTTTTTCTTTTTTTTTCCCCACTAAATGCAATTTTTCCCCTCAAAGATTACTGAAAATTACTTTTGCAAGTCAGTATGAAGGCTTATCAGTCCAGTGGCGTTCAGATCCCATATTAACTGCCTCACATTACTGTGAACAAGAACTGCTGTAGAAACCAATGGACTAAGAATGTAAAGTACATACTGCTGATGTATGTCCCTGCAGTAACCCTTTCCCAGCTTAGGTACTTGATAGAATCTTCTTCCACAAACAATTAGGTCTTATTTTTAAAAATGCTATATTATAGAACTTAAATTTTCCTGATGCTTTGGGGCCATATCAGTCACAGATTTTGTGACTGATGAGCACAGAGAGAAAACACTCCCCACTAAGGAAACATGTAGAAAGATTGCTTTCACAGCATGCTCAGGGCATATTAAAAAAATTATGTTTCAGCACAAAAGGAAAAGAATTTAGCCTGTGCCTGTCAGGCTGCTTTAAATATTTTATTTTGCCTGTCTTCAGAATCAGTGTATCCCACAAGAAGCCATCCCTTGGGGCTCAGCCCTTCAAGGGTACAGCATTCTTCAATCCCATTGATTTTAGTGGACCTTGAAGGCACTTAATACTTCATAGGCTCAGTCCCATCCTCTGGAAAGGTTACCCTGTGCATGTTCACTTATTACAGCTGCCAGGAGATCTAATACCCTTTGCTTTAGCTGACAAAGGGAAGGTAGGCAAGTTCACAATAAAAACAAGAAAGTTTTTAATAAAGAAGCTGTTCTCCCACGGGTTAAGTTACCAAAGGATGGGCTCTCCCATCCTATAAAGAATGTACAAGCACTCTACTTTATTTTCACAGAAACACAAAATCTACAGGTTGTGAAAACTCTGTGGATTGCGTGCAAGAACTGCAAAGCCAAAGTCTTCTGTCTGGAGGATATATGTATGATGGAGTATCCAAACTGATAAAAACACAAATGCAAATATTTCAAAAGAAATTAGTGTTGAAAACTGAAGGGCTTAAACGTCTCAGCTTTGCTATCTTGCAGGACCTGTAAATTGTCTTTCTTGTGTGGGTCAGTCAGTGTTTGCATCATCACCAGTCACAGGATCTTTTTGTCATGCAGGGCACATGAAGCCACTCAATATTTCTTTTCATCCTTATCCCTCAATAAGTAGCCACAGACCTGAAATAGAAAGACTTCAGCTGCTGCAGTGGTCCCTGCACAATGTGTTTCCTTCCCTGCCCTGCCCTCTCCCCATCACACATGGGCTCCACAGTCACTACTGAACACATTTCACGTTTTGCAAGAGGAGGAAGCCTGTAGAGATGAGGAAATGAGGCACAGAGCAGTGAAGGTCAAAAGTTTCCATTTAATTTTGGTGCCCAGTTTGAGCCATCTCTGTTGTATCCCAGAGCTCAGTATCACCTTTGCAGGGGGCAAAGGGCAGGGTGTCCCTGGTGGGCTCCAGCCTCGTGTTCCCTGGGCCAGGGAGCTGGGCTTGGCTGATTCCACACTCTACAAGGGCATTGCCTCTTGAGAATGACCACACACAGCAGGAAAACAGCTGCAAAATGCCACAGCACCACCAAAATATCCCTGCTGTGTCAATCTGGCATAGCATGCACTGCTCCTTAAACCATACAGAGTCAACCCTTACATGTCAGTCAGTTCCCAGCCAGTGGCCTCTGGGTTGGTGGTCTCAGCCAGCTGCTTCTGACTTGCCATTTGCAGGGAGGGCACAGGGATTTGCCAGTGTGGAAAATCCAAATTGCTGGTGTGTCACCATCAGGACACTCTCACCGAAAGGCAGAAGGCAGGACAAATGTCAGACACTTAGAAGTACCCAGGGATGGTGCAGTGGCAACACTGGGCAGAGGGCTTAGTTCTCCAGGGAGCTCTCCTTTTCACAGAATCATAGAAAAGTTTGAGTTAGAAGGGACCTTAAAGATCATCTCATTTCAACCCCTCAACCATAGGCTACTTTCATATATACGTCTTTCACCAGGCCAGGGTACTCAGAGCTTCATCCAGCCTGGCCTTGAACACTTCCAGGGATGTGACAGCCACAGATTTTCTGGAAAGCTGTGCTAGGGCTTCTCCACCCTCACAATAAAGAATTTTTTCTTAATATCTTACCTAAACCTGCTTTCTTTCAGTTTGAATTTCCCTCTCATCCTGCCCTTGCCTCTAAACTTAGAGGAAAACCAAGTGCTGCCAGATCTTCCACTGGATCTACAGAGTTATTAGGAGAAAAACTGAAAGCAAAACAAACACCCCAAACTCATTTGGTTTATTCCTGATTTAGATGTTGAGTTCCTGTTAAAAAAAAAAAATTTTACCTGTGCACTGGCACAGGCAGTCATGAAAGTCAGAAGTATATAGAAGTTCAAAATGAATAGATGAAATTCATTCAGGATGTTAGATGCAGTGTTTTTGATGCCCAGCCTTTTGAAGAAAAGCACCTGTTCCTTGTCCCTCCTCCTTCCACATCCTCCCAGAAACTTGCACATAGCCAGTCAGAAAACCAGAGCCAGACTGGATGAACTATAAGTCTGGTCGCCTGGTCTTAAATTTGCCTGCCCAAATATCAGCTGGATAATGCCAGTTGCAGCCTGGACAAAAATACAAATAAGCCACATGGAACAAGACATTGTGTGTGCACAGTACATCAGTGTGCAGAAGCTACAAAATCAAAGGCACACTACTGACTGACAATAGTTTGCCTAAAATAAGGAGCAGGTCTGTCCATAGGCACAAGGAACACAGATATTGCCTTCCCTCCATCCTGCAGAGCTTTTTAGGTGAGCAAGTGCTTGTCTCACTCAGGCAATTTACATCAGAAGAAGTGTGACAAACAGGGACAGTCCCTACCTTGAAGTAACAGGCCACAGAAGGGAAGTTTAGCAAAAACAAGAGTCATTAATAGTCATTCCATCTCATTCAGTGAAGCTTAATTAAAGCCCTGATATGTTTTTGACTGACCTTATTTTCATAGCTGATAATCAGTAAACTCATTACCATTTTTTAAGCTTGGTTTGAGTCTAGCTAATTAGCGCTGTGGGTCAGCGTCTAAGCTTAAAAAAGACATAGAGGAAAACTCCAAGATCTGCATATTTTGGATGCTCCCTGCAAAGACAAGTGGTCATCAGGTAACACCATCAGCACCAGGCCGACCAGGCCCTGACCTGAGGTGTTCTGAGGTGCTGGGTGAGCACCAGCCATGCAGTGGGGACAGGACAGAGAGGAGTTTCCAGCTTTAACAATCAGGGCCTCAAAAGTGACTCAAACATCAGCTTCCTACAGCTGAAGCCTTTGAAGCTCTGATCTGTAGCAAGCAGATCTGAAAAAGAGCAGGGCAGGGATTTCACACCTTCCCACTGCGCTTGCAGGTGTTATGTGGGAAATGAATGACATGTCAAGAACACCCGTCTGCAGCAGTGGCATTTCCAGGAGGGAAACCTGACCTTCTCTGTGTTCAATGAGATTTCAGCTGCTCATGGGACAGGCCCCAGACCAGGCTGGATAAACTTTTCTTTTCTACCCAGCATTGTCCCACCAGCTGACCCTTCTGGCCTCCTGCTCTGAGCTTCCTCAAGGTCTCAGCCTTCAGTGGGAGTCCAGGAAGGTCATACTGCAATAAACACAAGCTCCAACCACAGGAGACACAGCTGTGGGCTGGGGAGTGCAAAATCAGTGCTGTTAACTGGGATTTCTATCTAGAAAACTGTCAGGAGGAGATGGGGACAAGCAGTACGAGGCAAGAGCTGTGGTTCTTTCTCTTAGAGGAGGGTAAAGAGCCCCAACCACAGCGGTCAGCAAGTGAGGAAGGACAGTCTGGGCCACATGTGGTGCTCCTCTTGTGGTCTTATCTCTGCTCAATATCCCTGTGTAAAGTTTGAATTTCCCTCTCATTCTGCCCTTGCCTCTAAACTTAGAGGAAAACCAAGAGCTGCCAGATCTTCCACTGGATCTACAGATCTACACAGGATCTAGGAGAGGAACTGAAAGCTCCTCTTGTGGTCCTATCTGTGCTCAACATCCCCACGCAAAGCAAACGGCTTCCATCCTCATCGGTCAGGAATCAAAACAGTTTAAATGCTGAGAAAACAAATAATTACAATACTTAGCACCTGGCTTGCACTTTGCACATTGACAGCACTGCACAGCCATCAGCTAATGAACTGAATGAGGTGTTCAATTACACAATGATTGTTAACGCTCAGTTAAAATCCACAAATCTGAGCACCAAATGGTGGAGCTGCAATTTCAGCTGCCGGCTTGTAGGCACTTCCTTCATAATCAGGGATGGTGCTTAGAAATACTTAAAATAATCTATTTCTCCTCTTCCAGTGGTTTTCCTGATGTTTGTGAGCAATGGCCTGTTCTTAAATGAGCCTGTCCCTTTCCAGGAGCTTGTAAATCTTGTGTTGTAAGACTCGGTGCAGTGTGTGTGAGGTATGCTAGGCAGGCTGTTGATATTCTTGGATGAAGGCTCTGTTGCAAGGCTTTGCCAAACCCATGATACACCCAGGAAAACAAAAAGAAAGGGGGGTTGGGGAAAAGTTAAGTAATAAAACAGAAGAAAAAAAGACCAGTCTGTAAAGTAACTAAAGCATCCAGCAAACTCTTTTTATCTACCATAATTTGAACCTGACCAAGTCTTGATTTTTTTTTTTATGATTTAGAATTTGGTCAAACCTTCAGCAGCTCCTTTATCCATGCAGACATGCAAACACAGAGGTATAACAGCCACATGATCAGCTGAAAAATAATGGCTGAAGCATGTGATAAATTGCATTTATTCTTCAACTTTAGCTGTTCCACCCATATTCTGGCCATCTCCTTCCCCCTGCATGCAGTGACCCATCCCTGTGGGACCAACTCTGCTGTCCTGCTTCTCCCTGCCAGAGCTGCTCTTCAGTGCCGTTCAACAGCCAGCCAGAAATCTGCTCCTTCCTTTTCATCCCAGCAAGATGACAGGAGCCCTCCACTCCCAAAGGCAGAAAATTCCCATTGCTGATGAGTCCTGCCCCACCGATTCCCTCTGTGTTGCAACTGTTCCCAGAACCAAGATTTTTTTTCCTTACCTTACAGGGACTGTCCCCATCACGAGGGCTTTAGTGACCACACGGGCTCCAGGGGTTTCCTCAGCAGGAGCTCCCATGGCTGCCCAAATCCTGCCCATGTTGTCCTGGAAGGGAGGGGCAGCACATCCACATAATTCTCCATGAGTGGGCTGAGATGAATTACAATTACACTGATGCACTTTCTCCTGATTTTGCTGTTTAAAGAAACTCACGCTTCTGTCTCTACAAGCATCGTTTGAGTTTTATAAGCATAAAACTGTACAGAAGTGTAACTTGCTACTATTTCATTTCCCTAACCAGTTTGCACTGAACTGACAACATTTTCCCCTTTCTTTTGCTCTGGTTGCAAAGCACCCTGAGTATAAGGTCATGGGGAGAATCATAACCTGGTCTATTTGTGTGAAGAGGCTTTTTGATGCCTTGGGTGAATGAGAGCTCACAAGAAGAGGTTTGGTGCCTCAAGCCATTGCTGCTGCTGGCAGTGTGGGGCCTGCCACCTGTCTCCTATAAAACCACCTTTATTCAGATCAGCCATGGCACCCTGCATGTGTCTGGTTTTTCTTTCTAGACATGGAGTGGATTTGTTAGATGTTGCTTCAGCAGTAATCCTTAAGGGACTGAACAGATTTTACAGTCGCAGTAGGGCAAGCAGTAGGACCTGCCAGGTTAAAGAAAGATAATATTCTAAACTTCTGAACTGGAGCTGCCAAATGTGAGGGCAGGTATAACAAAGTGCAAGCACCCCCTGCCTCTCAGAGAGGTATTAGCAATGTTTATGTATTCCCATTTTTGCAGACTCTGAAGACACACAGAGCTGCAGTTGGACTGAGATATCTGCATGCATCAGAGCCCTGCAAGACCTCAAAATATTGCTGCTGTAGTGAGGTATTTCTGGCATTTGAAGTAAGAGACTGGGACAAAAAAACTCCAGGGATCTAATCCTGGTCATGCCAGTGAATTAATGGTGTGACTCTGAGCAGAGTTTACCTTGCCTTTCTGTGGGCATTCAGCTTGTGTGACTGCAAAGTGAGAGCCACAGGGTCTAGGTGAGCTGGCAGGGACGAGGACTCCATCACCAGGTTTGAGTTATAAATATAGGTCTCGAAAATCATTCATTAATTAGTTGAAATTGCTTTAATATCATCATGGAAATGATTGTTTTTCTTTTCCTTTGGGCTGATGGAATAAACAACTCTCCTACAAGACTCCTTTATAGAACAAAGCTATGGAAGCAGCAAAGACGATACTTTTAATGAAATGTGTACATTTACTTGTAAAAGTGCTCTACGGATGCATATGCTGGGTTATAAACAAAGAGCTGAAAATCTGTGTGATCAGCAAGTATACAGCTAGCTGCTAATTAGGTGTATCTCATTTAGGAAAACCCACTTGGCTGCCCAGGCTTTGTTTTGAGGGGGACAGGACAGGAGAGCAGGAGAACAGGAGAAGGTGGTGGCTGTGCTGGAGGAGCAGCCAGAGCAGAGACAAAGCGAGTTTGGAGAAAATCTCTCTCAACCTCTATCCCAGACATGCAGGCCTGACCCATTAGCATCCCTTCGAACAGACTCTGGTTTTTTACCTCTTCTCTTCCTCATCTCAGAGTTTTTCACTGTCTGCTAGAGAGAAACCCCCTTGGGAGAGGGGTGTGTGATCAGGGACCCCGCATGGAGTGAAAACATCAAGGTCCAGCCCTCTCTCCAGGTCAAGGCACCAACACATTTTAGATACAACTGGAGCAGTTTTAAGGAAAGCAGCCCTGCTCTTAGCACTTGTGACAAAATAGAGAGCAGTCAACCACATGTAAAGAAGCCCTTAAAAAAAGAAAAGTGGTCTTCGTAAATGAAATTTTCTTGGCTATAATCATTAAAATAAATGGCAGCAAAGAGATTAATAATGAAGTAACCCAAGCAAATCAGACAACGTAGCCTGTCTCCCATCCATTTCCTCTGAAGTTCATTTTGGCTCATGCATCTGAGTCTGAGTGAGTTTTCCTGATTGATGGATGATAGCTCACATCCAGGTACTATTATTTTTTTTCTTCTTTTTACACTCAAAGAGTTTTAGAAGGCATGGCTTTGGAAATACCCATTGTCTGAGCCCAAAAATATATAGGTGGTTTCTAAATTGATTTTTGTAGACAGATGCTATTTCCGTTTCATTTCACTTGAGAAGAAGTTACCTGTACAGTTATCTTGCTGGCTGTGACAAACAGCAAAGTATCAAAGGCAAAAAAAAACCAACAAAAAACAAGAGAAAAAAGGAGTTAATGAGAATTTCATACCTAGACAAAGAGATAAAAATAAAGGCATCCACTTCTCCACCAAATTCAATGTAAGACCATGATAAATATTGTGGCAGTACCATGGAGGACTCTTCCCACATGCTCAGCACATGAATAACCCCAGTCAGAGCCTACCCTGCATGCCCATGGTTGAGCACACGCTGAAGCACTTTGCTCTGCAGTGTCAGCAGATGGTTTGCAGTCCTGCACCCCACTCCTTTGAAATCTGGAGGCTGGATCTGAAATCTGGTTCACCCATGAGCCCCTTGCTGTGTTGAGCTGCAGTGCCCAGCCCAGCCCCTGCTGTTGGGGCAGGGAGAGGTGGCTGCCAGCACCCCCCTCCAAGGGGGGGACCTGGGTCTGGGGCAGAAATATCCCACTCTTGAGCATCTCCCAGCCCTGCTGCAAAAGGCATTTGGTTTGGAGAGGGCTGTGGGGCTGCTCCCTGCCTAGCCAAGGGAAGTCATTCTGGGAGGTGACTCGCTGGCCAAATTCCTGCAGAAAGGACTGGACTAATGTGGCTGGGATCACACTGCTTTGTCAAGGTCACAGCAGGGTTTACTGAGCCATGTGTAGGAGCCTTTTTATTATTACATAATTCCAAATAAAATAAATAAATCATATCCCTAATATGCTACTCTGGTAGGTGCAATGGAAAAAGCAAAGATGGATTGATAATATCCCATTTTAGCCTAACAGCTGTACAGTTTAATGTTATATTTACACTGTTTGATATTTAGCTGCATCAATATCAGGATATTAAAATATTTTTTTTAAAATCATTAATTAAACATCAATTTCATTATTATTCAGAGGATACCAATTCACAGGCCTTGTGTTGTATTAAACACAATACAAATATCAGACTGTTTGTAATTGTACTCACACTAATTGCACATTCTGGCACATTATGGGGTAATGATGCTTGAAGTTACCCAACAGTTCAAAGATGAAAGGCCACACAGTCACAGATTTTAAAATAAAGCTCCTGATTTGTGAATTTATGGTAATGTACTAAATTTGATCTTTTCCCCTCATATAAATAGCTACATATAATTATATAATTATATAATAATTAGCTTGTAGTCCCACAGCAATTACAGAGTTATCCCATGGCTATCTGAGCCCTGACAGGGATGGTGATATGTGGCATTGCCCCCTGCCTCCCACTCTTCATCTCTGACTTCCCAGTGGTTGCATGTGTGAGAATATCCTGAGCTTTTGTGTCCAGTTTGCTGTGGAATTTGCCAAGGCTCTACTTTTATCTCTGGTTGCTGGCTCTGTTTAATTGGTAGTTTGCAGCTAATAGAAACACAGAGGAATATTATTCATTCATCTTCAAAGAGCTGGAAGCAGAGAAGGGAAGGGCACTCAGGAAGCCTTGCAGAAGACTGAAATGGGAAGGCAGGGTTTTTATCACCTTCCTCATTCAGAAAGAGAGAGAGAGAGCAAGAAAGAGCAAGGCAGCCTGACCAGGAGCCAAAAGGAGATGATTATGTGGTTATCCAGAGGGATTCTTTCTATTACTTGAAAAATCAGAGTGCAGATTTAGAGAGACAGGTTGATGTGCTCAGGAAGATCAATGAATATGAGAGGGTCATTGATGGCATATGCTGGGGTTTAGAGGTAAGTGGCAGCTTTGGAGGCAGCGACAAGAGGAGGGAAGGAAGCAGCTGATGGTCAGTGCTGTGTCCTGGGGTCTGCCCCGTTAAACAGAGTCCCCTCCCCAGGGAGAAGAGGTGGCACCGTGGCCTTTAAGAGCGAAGCTGGATGAGATTGCAGCCACAGATGTCAAGGAATGAAAGTTGAAGAGCAAGCAAGTGTGAGAGAAGCTCTGATGGAGCTTAGGACGTGCTGCTGGTGGGAAATGGTGAGGAAGGGGCTCAGCAGTGCCTGCAAAAATCAAACAGAAAACTCACCTAACCAAACACTCTCAGTATCCCACGGGGTGAGAGGTTTTTCAAGTGTAAATGTTTACCTGCATGGTTCTTTTATTAAAAGACCTTGCAAACCCTTGTCATGAACAGCTTTAAGATGCTCTCTATTCTCTGCTGCCCTTTTTTTGTTTCTCCTGGTCTGCAGTCACCTCAGCACACACACCCAGCCCATGGTCAGGCAGCAAAAGCCCTTGGTGCTGCTTCTCAGCAGAAAAACCATCCATCTGTTATGCATTGATAGAGAGAACTGCTGAAGATACCACAACTAGAAATATTTTTCTTGGCAAGGAGGAGGAGTCTTGGAAAGAAAGCAAGTTAGGGACAATAAAGATAGCCAGGAACTCTGGAGCACCGACCTCCAGACGCATCCAGTGTCATCAGGGAAAGTATATCAAATGGTAACAGATATCAGGAGCCAAGAGCTAATTTTAAGGAGGGCTGGAAGATATTCTTGTAAGTTCAGTCAAGATTTTAAAGCAATAGTGGCCGTTTCTAACATTATGGAGCTTTTTGCCTGTTTATTTCACCTACTGTCTTTTACAGAGGCATTTATATTTCTAAAATCTAGAAAGCTAAAGTCATTGATTCTTAACTTAGGGCAATCAACAAACCTAGAAAATTTATTTTTTAAATGATTGGTGTTCTATACCAGTTTCTGTCTGTATTTACATTTGTGTGAGATATAAAGATAGATGTAAACATATATTTGCACATGTACATCCATATATTCATGGACTGTGTCTGGGAACATATATCTATACAAACCTTCACATTCAAGAGTAAGGGCATCCGTGTGAACACTTGATCTGCCATTGAGAAAATATTTGACTATTGTAAAGTGCAAAAGGGGACTGATATAAAAATTAGAAAGATTTCAAAAACCAGGGGACTGAAAAACAATTACAAAATTAAAAGTAATCAGATTATTCAGATGGAACTGTTGCATTTCATTCTAAGTGCAGTAAATATATGGATTGCTAAGCCAATAAGACCAGTGAGGCAAAGACTGGCTCGTGCTCTGGAAAAAAAACCGATTTCTGGTAATTTTTTTATAATTTCTACTTGTTTATGGACATAAAACAAATATTTAGGTGACTGACTGACCAATTTGCCAGTAAAAGTTTGAAGTGCAGTTCAATTGATCATCATGGGTGGGTTTTTATACTCCCTTATTTATTCTGAGGACAAGTTGCTGTCGTTATTTTCTCTGTTTGTTAAAGCCTGCCCATTTCAAGTGCTCCATATGCAATTTACACAGTGAAACAATAAGCTCTTGTAGTGACTTATAGAAGGTTCTACGCCCTGCTGAGCCCTCCCTGTGGCGTGTCATTCATTCCAGAGGTGCAGGAGCTCTGGGATGAGCATGGTTGGTGCCTTCAAATGGCTCTTCAGGGCTTGAGTGTGAGCACCAGTCTGTGCAATGGCATTTTTAACTCTGTTTTGGGGTACTTAAGCTCTTTTTGTACTTCAACAAACAGGTTTTTTTTTTTCTTTTGGTGGGGTTTGCTAGCCTCATACAGAGCAGGCACAGATGAGAGTTCACAGAGAGTTGCTCCCAAGAATATCTGAGCACCATGTCAGGGAAGTGATGGTGTAACCCACAGCTTTGTCCCTACCCCTTGCTCTGCTGACCTGGAGGAGGATCAGGGGAAATGCTGCCTTAGGGACTCCTGCCGTACCTCAGCCACCCCTGGACACTGCCTGATGTGCTTTGGTTCTGGGTGAAGAGGGATTTGCCCTGGAAACTGCCTGCTGGGACCCATAGAAAGGGATGACATACTCAGCCAAGGTGCTCTTTCAGATTATCCCAGAGGAGAATGGACAGGATTCAGCCTTTACTTGTGCAAATGAGGGTGGGAAATCCAGGATAAGTGTGAACCAGGCAGGATGGTATAAAGGAGCTGGAAAAGGGATAAAAAACCAGCTGTCCTCTGGTTCATATGCCATGGTGTGATGATGCATTCATGAGTGTGAAAATGTTGGTGAGGGGAAGCTTTGTGGGCATTGACATGTAGCAAAGTGGCAGCAGAGCAGCCCTGTGTGTTCACCAGCACAAACCAAAGCCACGAGTGCAGAGGCAATGACAGAGCACGTGGGACTCTCTGCATTGCCTGTATTTACATAAAGAAATTTCACTTCAGTTAAAGCTTCCTTGGGAATACGTGGGAGGTGGGGGCAGCTCTTCAACAGAGGATGCTGTCTCAGCCTTATATAAATACCTGTAGAACTGCTCAAATAGTTCATTAGTAGCTTATGAGTTTGTGTGCCTGCATTCCTCACTAGCTCTAATTGCAAGGATGTTGATTCCTACTGCATCGAGTGCACAGATTCTCTGCTCTATTGCACCATTAAATGAGGTGTTACTGTGTTTGACTCGAGCTGAAAAGGATCCCTTCCCACTCAGTAAAGAGACCAGCTAGGGCTGACCTAGCTGGGGACAGATTTCCTTCCAAATCACAGAGAAGTACTCCTGAATATGAGATGTTAATTGTGGCAGGAATTAAGGATTAAACAGTCATGGCTTCAGGTTACTAGTGGGAACTGAAATCAGGATTACAAAGGAAACTGGGCCATGCCCTCACAATGCTATTACCCCAGTTCTCGAATCTAAAAAACCTTAGAAACTCATCCTCAGTGACCAATAAAAACTAGTCTAAATTGTGCTTACTGAGGCCTGAGGAAAAGAGTCATAATTGTGCAGCCATAGTTTGGACACCTTTCAAGGCAGAAGAAAACACCAAGGGCAAAAGAGTGAAATTCAGCCTTGATTCATACCCTCTACAACCTTTATAAGGGCCAAAGCTCCAGCACTGGCCACCAGAGCCAGCCACTCACAGCCTGAGTGCCTGAGGAGAGAGCAAACACCTTGCAAGAGCATTTCTCTTTGGGCAGAGGCACAGGAAGCCCTTGTGTGAGTTCAGCCTCCATCACCTCGGTGCCCCACAGCCCCTGAAGGGCTCAGAGGGAGGGCAACGACCCCAATTCACATTCTTGGGGGAGATGCTCACATGGGCTAAATGCCGATGATGGCACCAAACCTTGTTCCTAACCCCAGAATACAAAGCCAGGGAGATGAATGGGGGGGAAAGAAAGAAATTCTGTGGATGAAATTTATGACATAGTAGCACATACTTAATAACCAATTAAAGCCAAGATTTATTGGGAGCTAAATTACATTTGTATTATAAATAGAACTAGAATATACTGTTACAGAATAAAAGCAAAACATTTTAGCATTTAATATTGTAAAAGACAAAGCAATCTAATGGACCCTAAATGTTAATGGGTGAAAAGATTTACACTTTAATTGCATTTTCAAGTCATCTTATTTTACTGTGCTCTTTTTTCTATGTACATAGAAATCAACAGTGTGCTGCAACATTATACTTAGTAGCAGCTAGAGTGACTTAAGGAAACCTATTATTATAGGCAAGATCAGTTTATTATGTATAAATCCTTGCAAACATTTTAATTGAAATGAGCAGTGGACTTTCACTGACCTTGGCTGCATGTTTGTGAGACCTTCATAGCAAATTAAGCTGGTGAAAAGTGTGTGTGAGAAGCCAAGAAGGGAGGGAGTGTTAACAAGACAATTTCTCTGTGGAAAGCCAACAAATAAACTGTATTAGATACAGGCAGGAAAAAAACCCAAAAGGACAAAACCCCCCATAAAAACCTACCCCAAAAAATCACCACCAACTCTAGCAAATGATGAAACTTGAAATGACATCTGATTGCATTATCAATAAATAATTTGTATTTACTAAAGTATTATCATCTACAATCCAAATTTGGGACAACTGAGGCTGGCATTTTAGGACTGCTTTTATAGCATATAGAAATGCTACAAACTTCCCAGAAACACATTCTTGGGCTCATAAAATTTCTCTTCCAGTTTTGTTACTGCTTCAAGATTCATCAGCTGAGTTACAGTTATGGCTGAATCTAACTCATATTACATTTGAAAAAATAAATGTGCACTAAAAGTAATTAAAGCATGTTGGTTCATGAATAATACACCATTTTACTACTATTTGCAGAGTATAATGAGACAAGCTACTAAATTGACAATGAATGCTCTATTATGTGATTGCCAACTGTTTTATAAGATATTGAACAGATTCATTTATTCTATCATCGTGCGCATTATCAAGCTATTGCTTTTTAATAAATTAATTTCTCCTGTGTCTCCAGAGCCTTACTTTGAAATCTGGCTGAAGGCATAAATGGAATTAATTCTGCGGTCTGGGTCTGAGTCGCGGTGCGGGAGCCTCGCAAGCCCCGCGGCGGGGCCGCCCTGCGTGGGGAAGCATGGCTCTCAGCAGCCAGGGCTCTCTGACAGCTCTTGGTTATCGGGGGCTCTCCTTGCCAGACATCCCCGGTCCCCTGCCCTTCACCCCCGCCTCCAACCCACCGTAAATTGACCCTTTAATTGCTCGACAGCCTAAACCTGGTGACACCCAGCCCCTGAGTGTAAAGCAGCACTTAATCCCCCGGCCGGGTGATAGTGTCATTAGGAAAGTAATGTGATTGCGGGGAAGAATCTCGCATCCCGGCCGCGGGCTGGGTTGGAAGCGAGGATTATCTGTGAGCCCCGGGCTGGGCTGGAGCAGCGCGGAAGGTCCGTGCAGCCCTGGTGCTGCCGAGCTACTTCGCTCGGTGGTAAACAACTTCTAATTGCGGCTGTTGACAGGACTCACTGTGTGTAACTAACCTTGCTGCAATGTTATTATTTCTGAAGGGAGCCTTTCTCCGTGTTTTTAACAATAAGTCTGACAGGTGTCATATTAAAAACAGGGCTTAATTCTAATGCAACTATTCCCACCCGCCTTTCCCTTCTCATTTTTGTGCCTCTGTAATGCATGAATTTCTCCTGCTCATAAAGATTAAAAGAACAGCTTTGCTGGAAGGAAAATACTGGTTTGTTTGTAGTCCAGGTACATTTGAAATGGTCTCAGTACCGGTTCCCTTTCTCCTCTCTTCTCCAGCCACGCCACCTCAATGCTGGGAGAAAAGAGAGGGAGAGAAATAAAGCTTTCCCTGGGATGAGAGGTAATTCAGGATCCATTGAAGCGAAATTTCAGGCTTCCTTTGAACTGTGACCCGCAGCCACCGTCCGGGCACTGCATGGCTGCACAGCCTGTGATGCATGGCTGACTGCTGACCACCAGAGACCCAGCCCAGGCCAGCAGTTCACTTACAAGTTTACACTGGATTTAAGTCAAAATGCTAAAAACGCTGGTGTTCAATCACTGCTAACTGTGTGCTCGGCAGACAGTTCCCAGCAGACCCCGTGCTTGTAAAATCCAATACACCACATACAGCAAGGGTTTGTGGAGGTGCAGGGGGTTTAGAAGACTTCTTTTCTCCATCCCTACTGATTCTTTTTTTCTCTGATGCTGCTTTTCAGGTGCTGGGATGGCTTCAGCCTCGCCCCATCCCACACAGGCAGCAGCACAGAGGGCTGCACTCAGAGAAGCACTCCCCATTTCCATACCTTCCCCTGGGTGCCCTGCCCTTCCTCTCAGGCTGCCTGCAGAAGGCAAAGTCTGTTTTAAAGCCAGCAGTTCTGTGCTGATGTGAGGATCAGTCAGGACCAGGGTAGCTCCCATGCACTCGCTTCTCTCTCTCCTCCCTTTGCAAAAAGCTTACACGTTCCACCAGCATCACACGCGCTCCTCAGCCCTGGCTAAGAACATTACAAAGCTGCTCAAACTGCTGCTGTTAAAGTCTAAGGCCAGCCCAAGGAAAAGGGTGCTGCCTTTGCCAGGAGGGATCATAGAAATCCAGTGCACAAAGCCCCTGATTTAGCCTGTGCTCGCAGATCTGCAGGCACTGCACCAGACCTGTGTAAGGTTTCCATATGAGCAACACGCACGGTGCAGATCAGTCTCAAAGTGTTGTGTAATGTTCAGTTTTTACAACAGTTCTTTCAGAAGACTGAAGATAAGCAGTCCAAATAGTTTCACCAAGCATTTGGTCATCTGGTCTGTACCCCCTTAAGGTTAATGATTTTCTGGGACTTAAAAAGAAAAAAATATTATTTCTTCCTCTCTTCCCCCCCCCACCCCACCCCCAAATAAGCAACTGCCCAGCAAATTGATAAGAGCCCTTTTTAATTAGCTAGTGAAGTTGTATGGGTAATGTTCCATATAAAAGGTCTATAAAACACAGCAGAATTAATAAAATGACTGCTTCTCATTTAATTCAGGTCCTCCAAAGGGATCCATATGTCTTGCTTTGGTCTGTTTGTAGTACTTCTCTCCACCACCCAGCCATGAATTGATTAAAATCACATCCCTCACTTAAAACTGGAGCCCAGTTGGTAAGAGATACTGGATAGTAATTAAGGTCTGTGCACAGACACATGAACCCCCATAAAAAACACGATACCGAAAGGAATCATTGTGCATTGCTTGGATTATATGCAAACACAGCTCATGTTGACAGCTACCTCTGGATGACTCCATCAGTACACACTTTATCTCCAGCTGTCCAAGTAATTTTCCCAGGATTTCGCCCCTCTTTTTCACTCCTCTCCACACAGATGGATTAGAGCAACAAACGGTTTACATGCTGCACATCATTAGCTATCCTCCCTCACTACCCAGCAGATAACAACTGGGCTCTATCATCCGGACATTCATAACACCTTGACACTTGTACAACTATGCTGTTCTCTGCCAGAGCAATCTTCTCTTTCAAAGCATGAAGCTAATTCACAAAACACCCCTTGGACAGTACTCTGCAAACACAACAGGGGTGGGGGAGAGAAGAAAAAGCACAGCCCAGAAAAGGCATCTAGTAAATAACACAGTTAGCAGTGTAGGAAAAAAACACCAAAACAACTCAAGAGAAAAGCAGCACGTTCTTTCTCTCCAAGATATCTCTCTATTTTCCCATTTCCTCCATCCCACAGTAAAGAGCACCAGCAAATAACCACCTGTCTGTCTGCTGTGTTTCAGTGCTTCCATCCCCATGTCACTCAGGCACCTCCCAAGCCTGGTGTCACCTGTGCAGGTCCCTGTGGCCCTGCTGATGGCTCAGCTGCTTCCCTGGGCATGGCTTTCACCAAGGGACTCTTGGTGAAAGGGACCAGCTGAAGGCTTCAGTCAGTCATGTGTTTCCTACTGGGTGTTACTATTGGATAGTCTAGCTGTCCTAAGCTAAGATTTGTTAATAAAACAACATTTTCCCTCCGTAGGCTGGCACCCTGCTTCAGAACATGGGCTTATATTTAGAATAAAATAACAAACCCACATCAGCCACTGAGAGGAAGGAAATACACTTTAGCAGCATTTTCCAAGCTTCTCAGCATGCCCCCTGCAGCCCCAACCATACATTTTAATGTATAGTACACGCTTGTTTAAAAAAGAAATACATAAGGAGAAAGAGTAATTACTGTAGCTTAAATTCAGCCCGATAAGAAGGGCTTGCACGGTCTGAGCAGCTGTTCCACTGCCATTCAGATTATGAAAATATAATCCTAGAGAACCTTGTCAAGATAAATACAGAGCATGAAATGTATAGGCAATTTTTCCCCAGCCATATATAATGATCAATTCCAAAGCCACATGTGATACCAAAGGACAAAATAAGATCTGTCTAGACTTTCTCACTTACAAGATATTGATCATTCCAATGGTAAACTGGTTAGTATAAGTGTATTTGGCTTCAAAGGTCATGAGCTTAACACCTGACAAGGAGTTATTCAACCTTGATATAAGTCAAATTATTGCAGTGTTGCTGGAAAGACTTCTCTAATAAAAAGCCCTACCTGGTCTGAGAATATCTGGAATTTGTCTCCCAGATGTCAAAAGAAAAAGCAGGAAGGAAAAATAAAAGGAGTCAAGATTGGTATGGGTTTCTGCTGGTTCACCTCTACCTGATTTGGCAAGTAGAGGTCCCAGCAGTCAGTGAGTGTCTGGGCAGAACAATGGACAGCAGTGGAAGCTGACACTCATTGAAAAGGCACCTCCATTCCCCTAAAAGCTTCTGGCTCTTCGTTCCCAGCAAGGGAGTTTGCTCACCCACCTACACGGACTTGAAGATACAGGGCACCAATACAGAAATCCAAAAACACAATACAATACATACAAAAATCACCATTACAATGGTGAACCAATGAACTAATACAAAAAATCACCATTAAAATGGGAAATGTTGACTTTGGAAGGAAAGCAGGGGGGAAAGGGTTGGCCAATGCCCTGCAGTGTGTGGGTGGGAAATGCTCAGCAGCGTCGCCTGCCAGCACCTCCCATTCCCAAAGCCCTGTGGGGCCTGAGCCCTGCCTCAGACACAGCCCTAAGCCAGCCTCCTCCTTTTTCATGGGCATAACTAGCAAGTGCTTATTGGGACTATTAGGAGCTTGATGTGAATTTGCTGGATCTTTTCCAAGAACTATAAATACCCGATCTATTTTGCTTTATTCAGTTCTTTTTGTTTTGCTGATATGATACTAGTTAAGGTTAATGGGGTTTGCTTTAATATTAGACACAGGATCACTTAACTACCTTTAATGAACACTGGAGTCAATGCATTGTGGAGTAATTCACACAGACATTGCCTCAGGTAAATCAACCGGAAAAATGTAAGCCAGTCAAATAAATAAATCTGACCGGCTGTAAATGTGCCAAATTTTACACCAAAATATATTTGAAAGCCAATGACTTCGGCACATCTAGGATATTAAAATGGAGGGGTTGGAGTCTGTTTCTTTTCAATTGCTTTTCCTTTTTTAATGTTCCCTGCACATCCCTCCTCTGCTGAAATCAAAATGAGATTGCAAGAAAAATTATTTTCACAAGTGTTTCTAATAGAAATGAGGGCTCCACAGCTTGGTCTTTTGCTTTTTCATTTGAAAAAAAAAGCCTTTTTTTTATACTGGCTATCTCAACATAGCAGAGTGAGAGACAAAGAGGAGAACAGAGAGTGGAAGAAGGAAAATGGAGAGAGAAAAAAATGGAGAGGAAAAAAGAGAACTGGAGAATAATAGAGTGAAATAAAAATTAAGAAAGAAAGAAACAGGGAGCAAGTAATTTTATCTGCATCGGAGAAAATTATGACAGTGAAATTCTAGACAGGGCAATACACTGGTAATAAATAATAAATAATAACCAGAAATGAGAACCAGAGGAACTCAAACAACTCAGAGAAGTTGGGCGTTAGCTTACCTCATAGTAGTGCAAAAATAAAACTATGCTTACATTTAAAGTGTCTTACCTTGTAACACTGAAATGGAGAGTGGATTCTGAGGAAAAACACACAGATATTCTTTGAAGGAAGGCAGGCAATATCCCTAAGTACTGAATTCTCATAGAAGCAAACAATATTTCAGCAGTGAGGAATGACAGGGGGTTCATTATAGGTTATTAATGTTTGCCTAAATGGAGCAGAAGGCCCAGGCCTTCAGGGGAGTGCAGAGCTCCTGGCATCACTTAATTAGTGCCTCTTCTGAACCCAGCAATGCCAAGCTCCAGCGCAAAGCTCTGCATCCTCCACTGCAAGTGTCGTACCAGAGTAACTCTGTCTGGCTGTGAAAGGGAAAAATAATGCATGTGTGAGGGTTGTTGCACAGGTGACAGAGTTAATCACTTTTTCTCTCCAGTTACACTCCAGACAATAGAAGGAATTTGGCTGTAACCATCCCCTTAACTTGCAAAGCCTTCAACCCAGGCCATGAATTTTCAGACACTGCACCAGCATCTGGTCTGTGCAGCACAGACTGGAGAAAACTTCTAGGAGACAAGGAAGACTTTTTATTTTTTACTCTGTAAAAGGCTGAAAAGAGGTGTTCTTTCTGGACTAGCCCCTTTTATTTCTTTATTCCACCAAGTGTTTCAAGGCAGGATGTGCTGCCCTTGGGGAAGGGGCTGCAGAGAGTCAAGGAAGATGAGTGGGCAGGATTTGTTGTCACCTGAAGCTGTTGCTACAGAGGTGGCACAGGAGGGATAAAAAAAAAGTCCATATATTCTTTACTGCTGCTTTAGGAAAGACTGGCATCAGGTAAGGAAGCAGACAAGGAAGGAGCAGCTGAGACTGCACTTGGGTAGAAGCCTTGACTTTAATTCCTGTTCAACAAATAATCCAGTATAGTATGACTGCAGACAAGAAAAATCATGGAAAGCAGACTGTTAACAATAAAGCAAAAATAATAAGGGGATCAAATAAACTTCCATTAACAATGTGTCCTTCTATTTATTTGTTTATATTCTGTCTACAGAAAATGTGATGCTGGACTGAGGATGGCTTAGAACAACCTTCTGGCATGAAGACAGCTACAAAGCACAAAATACAAAAAACGAACTCAGAAAGAAACAAGAAAAAAAAATCAGCGTTTTCTTGGCATCAACAAGAAGCTCTTTATTTTTCCTCAAGTTTTCTTTTCTAAAAATGGAACTAAGACATTTGCAGAAATGAGACAAACTTTCTCTTCAGGTGACAATATTGAAGCAAGCATGTTGTTTTATTGAATTTAAATGAAAAGACAGATTTGAAATGGGATACAGTATCAGGAAAACTGAGAAACTGTGAACTTTCAAGGAAAAAAACTCCTTAAAACTATTAACTGAGAGATGGATGGAAATACCATTTAAACCCCTGATTACACTCTGTGTTTCTTAAAGAGACATCATCATCTTTGCTAACTCAACAGCATTTAGGGAATGGTTTACAACATATATTTTATTGTAATCTTTTAAGAAAAAAAACAACAAAAATATTTAATTAGCTGTGACTTTACCATTACTGTTCAGATTCTTCCTGCACTATCTTTTTCTAGACAGCGCAGATATATTTGCAGCCAACAGTCAAGGGCAGAAGAGATTTCTTTCCTCAATAATCTTTTGATTTGCCACACCCAATAAAATCCTTGTAGGGAAAAAGGATCAACACAACTACCATCTTCCAATCAATACCTAAAGCCTAACAGACAGTAATTATCAAAATAAGGAGGAAATCCCATATTGGGCTACATACCTACCCATTAATCAAAACAACAGAAATTATCTGCAGAATTGCTTTTCTAAAATAAAAAGATGCCTCCTTGGCTTACACTTTGAACAGGCTATAATCAAAAGAAAGAGAACCGAGGCTAACTAAGCCCCAGGAAGCTGCATTGTCCCTTTAACCCGCAGTATTCCCCACCTCCCACCAGTACTTAACATTTTTCACTATGTTGTGACTGCTATTATTTCATTTAACACTGGTTAATCTGTATCTGAGGTACATGGAAACCCTCTAGATGATAAGATTGGACAGGTTCCAGTGTTGGCAGTTTCCGAGCGTGCACACACTCGTGTGTTTTGATCCTTCCAGGAGCTCCCTGCTATTTGGCCTGGCTGCCAGCTCGTTCTTGGATCAGCCTCTCGCTCAGCTCCCAGAGGGCGGCGGCCGTGGCATCTCCCTGTGCCTGCTGCGAGGGCAGGCAGCGGCAGCAGTTGTTGAAGTACATCCCGCCCACGCCCTCCAGCTCCAGCGCCGTGGCACAGAACACGCTCGTGGCAGCTCCTTGTTGCTGCAATTTAAAAGAAAATAAATTATTAAATTAAAATTAAGAGAGGGAAAATAAGCAGAGCGATATAAATGCGTGGAGAGGTGTTTTATCGTTTGTTGTTACCGCGCTGATTTCAACCACAGCCCTTTGGAGCTGGGTCTGGCGCAAGCGCCGGTGGAAGCAGCGTGGCTGGCAGGGTCACCTGCCTGGTGACAAGGCTGCAGCCCTGCTGAAGGCACTGCCTCTTGGACACTTATTTACAAACCACTTAAATTAGGAGCTTTTTCTTTTCCTTCCCTCTAAGAGCAAAAGCAAATTAAAAGACAATCCTGAAGCTCAGGTGTTTTGCCCCTTTTCTGTAAACACCTGGATTGGTGGCAGGGGCTGCCCAGGTGCTGTTTGACACCAGAACCATTGAGCCAGGTTTAAAAGCAGCCCCTCAAAACTTTCCTTTGTATCACAGAAATCACTGACCATGTGCCTGGGCACCCCAATCCACACCATGGCCTGAGAGACGGATTTGGTTTGTTTGGG
Source organism: Anthoscopus minutus (assembly GCA_013399455.1). Classification (NCBI taxonomy): domain Eukaryota; kingdom Metazoa; phylum Chordata; class Aves; order Passeriformes; family Paridae; genus Anthoscopus; species Anthoscopus minutus. The sequence continues at coordinate 183,284 of VWYI01032224.1, forward strand.
TTTTTTAAACCTCTTGTGCAAAATTAACCTGGGCACTCCAATTAAGACGTATCATGTAAAGTGCATTTGGGATTGATGCCAAACCTGCCCATGGATCTTGGATCAACAGTCTTGCCATGGCAGTTGTCACTGCTGCCATGTGAGCGTTTGTCTGCTGCAGGCAGAGACAGGGCTGGCTCTGCAGAGACTCGAGGCTTTCCAGTGGAGTTTCGTTCTGTAACAACCATTTCTCATGTCTTATAATGCTTTAAGAAATGGAGTGGATAGATTAGAGGTTTTTTGTGGATCAGAAGGGATTTAAATTTTTTTTTGCTTTGTCTTTTTTTCCTTTCCTTTCCTTTCCCTTCCCTTTTTTTTTTTTTTAATTTAAATGCCAAGTGAGCTTATGTTCAAACAGGAAGAATGGGTTTCTCTGAAACCTGCAGATGGAGGCCACAGGGCTGGGTCAAGCACCCTGGCATGGGCCATGGGCTATTCCCTGGCACAGACTAAAAGCACAGTGCCAGAACAGCTGGGGAGAGAGCAAGAAGCTATTTTGCTTTGTAAACTATAATTAAAAATAATAGGTGAGAGCGCATTAGCAAAACACAACACTAATTTAAAACCGATAGAGTTTATCTGGCATCTTATGATTATTTATGTACATCTTAGTCCTTTCTGTGGTAACTAATTACAAGCTGATAGGAATCAGAATAAAGAGGCTGCCAAGTGCAATTGAAAAAGTAAATGAAGAGAAATTAGTTGTTGCCGCATTAAGATAATTTAATGGGAAAAGAGAATAGGCTTCAATCTCTTGTGATTTTCCTCCACTCCTTTTTTCTTGGCCTTTCATTGTCACAACCAAGGAAACTCAGGGTGCTGCTAGGGGGCTCAACCTGCAGAAGACCTCTACTTTGCATTCTCATCCTTCAAGGACAGGAAGCAGTTTAAAAAAACACAGTTCTCCTTATTTGAGACATCTCAACTTTGCAGCAGCACAGAAGTGCATATTTGTTTGCAAGACATGCATTTTCCTCAGCAGATGGGATTAAACTGATAATGATGACTCCACACCTTAGAAATTATGTCCCATCACAAGATAAACCTGAACAGTCAGTATTAAATATTTTGAAAGGCATATTTTTATCAACAGACCAAAATATTTTTAAAGTTAGTATAATACATAGTAATCCTCTTATTAAACCAGTATCATTTTTTTTTAAAAAAAGAGTATCTTAAAGGTGGCAGCAGAAATGGAAGAGTGTTCTACTAAAAATAATATTAATAGAGAACAATAAAATATCTATGCTTATTTCAACTAGCCTATAAAACTCCACAGTACAGGTATGATCACTGTATTCAGCTGTTTAGAATGTTTCAAAGCCCCTAATGAGTATTATTACTTTTTTGCAACCAATTCAACTGGACTTTCTTTAGAAAGGTAAAATTAAACTCAATTGCTCAATGCAGAGCAAGAGCCCTCAAGTTATTGCTGAAAAGCATCCATCCAGCCAAGCTAAACTCAGGCTATCTCTAACAGAATTCAGCTAATTCATAAAATGGAAGTTTATCAGAGCCAGTTTAAAATCCAACCCAAACAACAATTTATCTTTTCAAATAAGTTGAATTTGACGATGTTTAAACAAAATTCTCGGCAGGCAGAAAAACGTCCCCAAGCACAACAGCAGTGCTTTATACCTTCAGCACTGACACAAGCTAGACTCCAGAAGAGGAGAATAGTTTTCCCTGTGTGAGCATAGGATATTTACTTTAAGTGATAAAAGATTATGTGGCTGGAAGCCCAAAGCACTTTATCTTGCGATGCCTCCAGTGTTTTGTTGAGTACTGGATGTAAGCAATGTGCCATTTGCTTTTTGGCTGTGTGTATCCTTACTTCTTTCTAAATGTTTCAATCATGGCTGTTTTGGAAGAAGAAAATTCAATGGTTCTATCATTGAAAGAAAAGTACCTTTCATATTACTTAAGAGAAATGCAGTTGTGTTTATCCCTTCGTTGAGGGTAAAGCTTTAGTATCTCACAATCATGGAAAACATGAACTCAGCAAGCTTAGGAGAATGCTTCAGACGGCAAAATTATGTAACAGAAGGTAAATCTCAGATTATCAGAGCACCTAATTTTCTTTGTAAACTGGTTGCATTCAGACACTTGAGGATCTGCCTAAGTGAATTGTCTGAGGACAGAGAGGAGTGAGCATCAGAGTCACAGGAATTAAATCCCATTTTGGGTTGGGAGGGGTATCAAGAGATCTCCAGCCCAACCTCCTGCCCAAAGTGGGATGCCTGGAAGCCTCATATATGCCATGCTGATTGCAAGGTCCCCAAGGCATAAATCCCTCCTTTGCATCTACGATCCCACAAACCTCTGTGAAGAGCCAGAGCTGCAGATAAGTGCAAACTGCCTGCACTGCTAGCCAGAAACTGCTCTGTTTCTCAGCAAATATTGTTCATCCCTTATGAACACAGCCCTTTGAATGACATCTTTATATGCCTGGGCCTTATGACAGTTTAGTAACAAGTTTTAATTTTTTGCTCATCAGCTTTCCTGTTCACATATCATCAGCATACAACAGCAGAGGATGTTAGGGAATCTAATTAGTAAACAATTCCATACTGCTGATACAAGATGAAACATTCTTAAACCAATAAAAAGAGCACTTTAATCACTGTTGAATGACTTTCAATGCCAAGCAGTTTGTGCCATGTCAGAACATAATTTGAAGAAGATTAGAGTACTATATAAAAGAATTAATGTTAACAACTTCGTTAAAAAATGTCTTAAACAATGAGCTTGTCAGTTGTCACAGACTCTCCCTGATCCATTGTGATTAAGGCCCCCCCTCCCAACAATTTCAGCTGATAAACAATGCTAAAAGCGTCAGGCAACCTAAACATTTTTTTCCATAGGTCCATCAGTTGTACAGAGTGCTAATCACCAGAGCTGGGGTCAGCCTTCTTTAACCTGCAACAAAGGCAGCGGGTTGCAATAATGAATACACAGGGTAAAGAATTTGTGAGAAGCCCAACTGAATCTTTAATCATGCCTCAATGCCATTTCCGATCCAGTCAAACATTTGAAAGCTGCTGGGCAAGCACCACGCTATCAATCTTTCCAGTGCACGTAAAATTACCCGGGAATCTTGTTTTGGATTAAGTTGAAGAGTGTCTTAGTAATAAGGGTTCATCATTCTCTTCCGCAAATCATTTGTCAGTTTTGTAATACAATCTTCCTCTGCAGCAGGGTGGGATTTATACAGCAGTTGCTGTTTATTTATAGTTGAGGCTAAAAGATCTAAATTATCCATCCTTCTAAAATCCTTTGTTGAGTTGAAAATATTAAGTAGCTACTAGTTCATAGGCATTTCTTTCATAACTGCTAGCAGTCAATTTGTAACTGATGGCACTGAATGCAAATTAATACTGAATATCTTAACAGTAAAATAAAAGGGGTTCTTGAGACACAGTACATGGTAAAACCCTCATTAATATATGTAATGCATCCGTAGTATTCTGAGATACCATTTATGTTGCTGATAAGAAAACATATTACACAGTTAATGTTTAGTTTTTAGATTTGTCTACCTTCAAATGCATGTTTATTTTCTAAAATTAGACTTTTGTTCTGAAGCAAGTTTACATTTCAAGCATATAAATAATAGAAACAAAGCCATAACTTATCTGTATATTTATCAACTATGAATGAATAGGATCCACTCTAAACTCTGGCAAGAGCACATAGCACTCAACATTGTCTGCCAGGGAGATGGGATCAGCTTATTTGAAAAGGAGGGGTTTATTTTCTTATGAAAAATTAAGGATAAAGGCCAGTTATCTTGGTAGCCTGAGGTTAAGTTCAGCACAGAGCATTTTAAAAGATGGCCAGTGGAAAGAGGTGAATTCAAAATGACGTGAGAGGAGAGCATTTGTGACAAGGGCCAGATTCAAAGCAAGCAGCTCAAGTGAATTAAAAAGGCAAGCCCTTAAAACTCTTCAGGCTGTTCCTGTTTTTCATGTCACACAAAGCCAACACATCCCTAACAGTAAAATATCAGAAATATCAGACCTACACAAAGGCACTGTGAGCATACCATTTACAGCTACTCATTACCATTTACAATAACTCATTACACAGCAGTGTGAGGTAGAATCACAGAGTCATTAAGGTTGGGGAAGATCACTGAGTCCAACCACTGACCTAACCTAGCAACCAAGGTAGTATGAACATATTCCAGATATGAAAGCAATGGGGTGTCCCATGCCTTCTCTGTGCCTCTGATAAGCACCCTGAAGAGTTCATTCTGTTAGAGGGAAAAACTCCTTGCCAGCTGGCTTCAGTAGTGGCCATTTTCCCAATTTGATGTAAAATATGATATCTCCTTGGAATAATAAACAAAATGATACAGAATCTGTTCCCACAACGATTGGTCCCATATTATCCAAACCAAAGCCTAAAGTGACAGCTGCAGTTTTACATTCCTCGAGCCTCACCTTCACCTGGTGGGAATTAGAACAGCTTCTCTGCCTTCTCAGGGGCTCCACAGATTGGAGCAGAGGCTGAGGATCTGCTCCATTGCTTGCTGTGACCTTGATGTTGATGCTCGGGGTGGGTACAGTGGGGTTTGTGCTGCCTGGGGGCAGCTGGGAGAAAACTGCCCTCAGAATGGATTTGTCTCCTTCTGGTACTGCTACAACCCCCCAGCTGGGATTGTGGTGCCGAGCTTTCTCAAACTACACTGATTCCTTTTTCCTATCAAGCCCAAGTCCTTGTGAACAACGTGGAGCACAATGACCTCTTCTGAAAAACACCAGCACATCTAAAATCCTCATGTGCTCATTCAACCTCCAGGATTCCTCAGTGTCTGAAGTGCTTTTAGGAGCAATCTTAAGAGCAGTTTGGTGATATCACCCATGGCTGAAGCCACTTGTAGCTGAGGGAGCCACTTCTCAATGTCAGGTGTTACTCTGCTCCTTTTCCTACAGGGATAACTCAGAGCTTTGAGAAGCAATTGCTTTTCCAGCAATGCAGTGAACAAGTTTTAGTCTCGCCTGTGAGATGACAGGAGAACTGTTCAGTTGCTGCTGCAGTCCTCTCTCTCAGAGAATACCAGATGCAGAGTTATCTCATGAATAATGCTCAGAATATGTAATATGTATATGTATTAATGCCCTGTAAGAAAACAGGATTCCTTGATTGCTTTTTCAGCAAGGAAATATGAAATTGAGACCTGCCTTTGCTATTTTGGGAGAGTGTGAAACTGAAATCATATCTGCAGCTAAAAAAAATAAAACTTTGGAGCTGCCAAATATGATCTAAACTCCAAATTGGGCTCAGTTGATTTCAGGTCCTATTTCCACCCAAGTGCCAGCAGGAGAACATGACCTGAACTGACACTGTACTTACAGTCTTTTCAAAGCTCTCACTGAGCCACATCTAAACCAGAGGTTCTCAACCACCTCCCCTTCCCCCGTCACCACAATTAAACCAGCAAAGCATCTCTCAGAAGATAATACAACGGATAAACCAAAATCTATAAGGTCTGCTTTTTTCCCTCTGATGTATTCCTTTTTCAACTAATTCCCAACTACAAAGACTCAAAACTCCATCAGCTTCTCTATTTGCAAAGCATAGTTGGTTTCAAACCATAACTTTTCTTAGTGTCATTAAGACCCTTACACATTTACAGTATTCTTTACATACATTATAGGAGATAAGTGTGCTATGTTCTTTGAGTAAGGAAACTGCAGTAGCTCACCAAAGAGGATTTGTTTTCAACTGCTGAGGCATTAAGACCTAGTGATTATTTCAACTATTCGGTATATGCAGCTATATTTAACTTACATTCTGGGTTTTAACTTTGCAAAAGAAATCGTGTCCATTGGAATAAATGTATTTTGATAATGCACCATGTTGTTTGTGTTATGCAACCCCCACTATGTTCTCAATTACAGCAATGATAGCACTTGAAAACTTCCAATCTCCAACATCCGGTACCAAACAGCTTTTCTGCAATCACTCCACAGGAGAGAAAAAAAAATACAATACAGGACATCAAATCAGGAGAACTGGGTTGTTTTCCTCTTTTTGACATTTCTTTCCCTATTGAGCTTGGACAAGTCACTTCAGCTCCATGTACCTCACTTTTCCCAGCTTTAAAATGGGGAGAGCACTCTTATTTACCCACCTCACAGGGGTGTTGTGAGGAGTCATTCAGATTTATGGAGTGCTTTCACACTTAATTTGGAAAAGCACTGTGTAAGTATAAAGTGTTATATTATAAACCATTGTTAAAATGTGTAGAAGATGTAGAACAGAGTTGGCAAAGTAGCTGACAAAAATGTAATTATCTTTTAAAATCATGCCTATTTTTCTCTATTGTATAAACTTAATTCTTTAACTTGTGAAGCTGTCTGCTACTCCAGGTCCTGTTCCAGTGTCTTCCCTCTCTCATCCAGTTTTATTGCCCAGCTCACAGAGAACTTGGTAAAACTCTTACTAGCCAAAACAACAATGGATGCTTTAGAAGGAAACAGTCCCTGAAAGGGTGATCCATGCATTCATCTCTCCCACCCTTGGCATATGCTAGGCAGAGCCATCATGGCATACCAGAGGTGGGATTCAGTTGCCTAACATGGATCTTGAGACATCTGAGCTGCCTCAAGATATCCCACATGCTCCACAGCTGTCTTTCAGAAGGGCACATATTTCCCATAGGTCTGGTATTGTATCTGCCAGCCCCTCAGGGATATCTCAGCTAAAACCACACAATGGTTAAGACAACACCAGACTGTGCAGCTTAAATGCTTTTGCCACAGCACCTGGAAGGGAGCTGGTTCCCACAGGCAATACTGTATTTCTTTCTTTTCCACGATCTTGTTAAAGTCCACAATCAGCTTCTGAAAAACGTTTCAAGGCTGACAGAGAGCCACCTTAAGCTCTAAAAACTCTAATGAAGCCTGTGGCTTTACCTTGCTCCACCAGCGTTTCAGGGCAGGAGCAGCAGCACTCCTCACAGGCCTCTTTATCAACACCACATTTCCAGGCACATCAGCGCTGCAATTCCTTCTCCTGCCCACTGAACCCCCGTTCACACCTGATTTACACTTTTAAGACATCATTGCTCCACTGAAATGGCAGTTTTGAACACTGCATGCAAATGTCTATGATCTTTTCTTCTCACAGATTGGTATGGAGCAGGGAGCAGTGCAGCATCCTTCTGCCCATTTCTAGATTTGGGGAAAATCCCTGAGGAAAATTTTTGATTTTCATTTCAGAAAGTAACAGGGTAAGGGTGAGATGAGGTTGAAGAAATGATGCTGCAGTCCATTGCTTGCCCCCTGCCCTGTGTGCCAGCACTGGCCAGTGGAGTGAGAAGCAAAGAGCACATCAGGGACAGTCCCAGGGCATCTCAGCCCTGCTGGGGGCTGCTCACACCTGAGCATCCGCGATGCACGGAAACAGCAGCACAAACACGATCACAAACACAAATCCTATCACAAAGTGCTGGCCACAGTCAAACTGGAAATCCTGTGGAGGACTGGAAATCCTCCTGAGACACATAACCTGCCAGCAAAAGGTAGATTCTTCTGGGCAAGGGCAATTTAAAGACTTGAACAAGCAGGTTGTTGACACTAAACATCTCCTGCCCAAAAAGAGAGATTAGATACACTGCTGCAACTAAATCATCAGAACTGGCCTGGCTGGTGTTTGGGCATACACAGATGAGAGTTCATTGAAATCACGTCTGGTGTTAACTTATGCTGAATTGAAATGTTTTATGGTTTTGCGGTACTTTAATTATATATATACTTTATATAAATGTATGTATACATACAGGATTGTATATGCTGTACATATTTATATAGCTTTTTAATACTATTAGTAGTCCAAATTTAGACTCTCTCATATGCATTATTGCAAAGAATATCATCGCAATGCTGACATCTGGCTTCTTCCTTCATTGCACAGATAATTTTCTAGACTGAATTTTATTTCAGACATGAGTGAAAAAAAGAAGCCACGCAACGCACTGCTTTTTAAGGAAGTGACCTTTTGGGACAGATATTTAATGAGCTGTTTGTTTAGGTTTTAAAGATAAAGACTGTTTTTTGTCTGTTGATATGCATGGACACATATGCACATACACACACAGACACACACGGTTCAATAACACAATGCATTGAAAAGCCACAGGGTGTTATGATGGGGAAGTATCATGGTAAGAAAGTAACTACCAACTCTGTCTTCCAGAAACTAATTAAAGGAATGTATTTTGCAATAATACAGATCTAGCAAACAGGCCTCTAAAGTCTAGGCTTAGAGCTGTAAGCCAGGCACTCCTGTATTATGTATGTGTGATTTTCATAGATAGCCTGCTGTAAAATGTGCCCTCTTAGTGCATCTTTCAGGCTCAAATACACTGGTCTTGTTAATATTTCATTTAGTACATACTGTAGAGTCTCATTTATATTACTTCTATAATTAATGGTGATAGCTTAGGCACTGCCTTTACAAGGAGAGATCCCTGTATGTTGGTCGATGGATAATGAGAAACAATAGATATTTCATTCACCAGCAGCTTGTTGCTAGTTAGTAGGAAATTATCGTGTGTACTGTTGCTTTAATTGCCAGGGTAAATAATGCCGCCGCTGTGTTAGTGAACATTTTAAAGCACTTGATGCAAATAGACTAGAAACAAAACACAAAAAAATTACCTTTATTATGCTATACCTTAGCATAGGGAGTTTAAAAGGTATGTCTTAAAACATTTGCGTTCTATCATGCAAATATATCTTAATATGCATGTGCTGACTATTCAACTACTGTATTTTAGGAAATACAATTATGCTGCCTTTCTCTTCTCCTATGTAGACTGTAAATAACTGTAGATCTTTCTCTTGTTTTCCCATGTAAATATATGTAAATATTAACAAGCTATGCATGCTGATATTCTAGGCAATTTCAGGTACTTTTATAATCTGAAGGCATGTACTTGAACTGGTTTGTTAAAAAAAAATCAACTCTCTCAAATCCTTTAAAGCTCATTAGAAATTAAAGATTTCTTACTAGACTGGTTCCTTCACTCTCAGTTGTTTTTTTGTTTATTTTTTCCCTCTGCTTTGCCAGTGCTGGCTCCCAAGCCCTGCCACCAAGGACGCACATTCCAAGGCTGTTCTCTCCAGAGCACGGGGTCCCATCTCGGATATGATCCACTCCCTGCCCCAGGACGGGCTCCATTTAGTTTCAACACCATCCCCAGCTGTAAATCTCAGCAGAGACTCAGAGAGGGGATGTCTATCCTCTTCTGTCTGACCTCTCCCTCTGCTTAATGACCACAGAGTCACAGAACCATAGAATGGTTTGTTTTGGAAGGGACCTTAAAAATCCTTTTGTTTCAACACCCTGCCATGGGCAGGGGCATGTTCCACTGGGCCAGTTTTGATGTTTTCTATTCCATTTTCTCAGTCCATAATCTGTCAGGACTGGATTTAATACCACAAGTTTTGGGGCTGGGCTTAAGGGCAGATGCAGCCACAGCCAAGAGCAGTCCCCATGTCTCTGGTGGTGCTGCAGTCCTGCTGCTCACTCAGACGTGCTCCTCTGTTTCAATAAACTCTTTATGTTTCATTTCCAGCATGCTTATGACTTTGACAGACTGTGAAAATAATTTGATAAATAGCTTGATAAATTTCTCCATCTCCTCCCTTCCGTGCTGTAACACTGTTTGTGGAAACCTTTCAACTGAAGGAGTTTGAACAAAAAAGAAATTACCTAAAGCTTCTAAATCGAGTCACTTCCTGCATACAAATTTGGAGACAAGGTTTCAATTTAGGTCTCTCCTTCCATCTTATTTTTTGTTCATACAGTAAATGAAGATTATTCTCAGGAAAAAGGTTAGAAGTAAAAAAGGATACGTTTATCCCCCAGTACAGCAGAGGGAAGAAAAAAAAAATTTCCTCTCCATTATCTATAAAAACTAAATGCAATTACAACTTTTTAATTGAAAGAAAACAGCTTTCATGTCTGAAGATGTTTTTTTCCAGAGTAGGCATATGAGAATAAACACATTAATTGACAGGATCCTCATGACTTTTTAAGTTCCTCAAACTTAGCTTGGCGTCTGGGGAAGATCTCATTCCAGTCCTTGAAGACTCTTTTAAGATGAATGTTTAAAAAGCTGAGCTGACACGGGCATTACGTTCAAGTGCAAGCTGTACTATTCTTTAGTAGAGGGCGTAGAAATGGTTCATAGAATTATTATCTTTCTACAGACAAAACCCATTACCTTCACACTAGGAGGGAAAAGCTAGTTTTTAACTTATATAAAACTGAATCAATTATCAATATCTTTGCATGGCTTCCCAGCTCTGCTGGAGAGCAGTCACAGAGCTAAACACACAGAGCCATTTGGCAAAAGAGCTCCTGCCTATGCTGGGCTTCTTGTTACACCTTTCATTTAATAAAATCACATCTGCAGAAGCAAAAAATAAGCAGTAATAATTTGTATGCAGGGCTTCCACCCTGAATGTCACAAAGGGAGATGAGAATCACATTTGCAGACCGATCACTGGGCTTCTGTTACTTTCAACTTCTTCCCAGTAAAAAGTGAACAAGCAAATAAAAAGCAGCCAGCGATGCAGACTCAAACACAGCGGTGAACAGCAGTGCAGGTCAGCCTGTTGTCTTTGGTGTGGAAAAAAGTGCTCCTTCAGCAACCTCTGCCATATAATCCTAACCATCCTGCCTCTGAATAATCCTTTTGCTGGCTCTAACTGGCTTTTCACAGATGCTCCTGTTTCCAGTGAGAAAAGGAAAGCTGGAAGGTAAGTGGTGGCTTTTCGTGCTGGAGTCCTCACATGCCCATTGCTTTTAAACTGCAGCAAATAGAAATCTTATGTCTTCCAGAAGACAATGTCTAACCTGGTTCAGCTCTGTGTTCCCTGAGCAGAGATGGATAAGTGCATTAGCAGCCATCCTTAAAAAATGGTGTGCCCAGCTATTTCACCAGCACAGGCAAACTCCGGCGCACACAGAGGTGCAGCATCTGCAAGGTATATAAAACATAATACACTAGAAGCTGGCAATGTTGTTTGGGAAGGAAATGTTCATTATTAGACTCTCTTATCTGTTTATCCCATTCAGGAGATCTGCTTCTACAAAGCACATAATGATAAATGGCACATTTGCAAATTATCTTCTGAGTGCTGATGAGAAATCAGCAACCTGCGAGTTACCGTGACTTTGAGTGAGTACACTCCACTGCGAGCCTCGTTTGCTGAGATGCCTGCCAAATGAGTGCATTAGTATATTAGGAGTCTAATAAATTGACTAACAAGCATTTGATGAAAAATAGCTGTTCCATCCGTTACAGTTATCATCACCGCCAACAAGGCTACTGGGGTTGGGATTTTGAAGGCACCAGCTGCTGATAAAAGAGTTGTTGCCGTGCTGTGCCACGCTCTCAGCAGCATCTCCCTCCCTAACTGTGCATCTTAACAAACTCTCAGCAAGACATAGGACCTTCTTTGCTTAAGTTTTCCTCTGCCTCTTCGTGACACTTATGGGGATTTAAACCATTGTGGTCTTACTCAGTCCTGTCTTTTCTCTCTACTGCAGAAAGTAAGATGCTGGGTTTCCCTGTCTGGGAAGGAGATGGAGGAGATGCTTTCTGTTATATGGCTCAGCACTGCTCAAACACCTGAGAATGTTCACACTCACAATCTGAAAATTTTAATCTGTTAATTTTTGCCACAAACATCAGACTAAAGAACCGAGGTGGCTTTGGTTATGTTCACATTCAGCAGAAAGGCACTGCATTATTTAATATCATGCAACCAAATGAGTTTCAGGAGTGGCTCAGAGTCCTACTTCTAGCTCAGTGTCCTCATGGAAAAACTCAGAAAATAAATCATACTCCACTTGTGTCATTCACTGCTTTACTGGACATTTAAGAAACCCAGTTCTTTTTATGAGTAAAGCTGATAAGCTTCCATCATGCAAACATCCTCCCTGCCTGGGAAGGAGCAAACTGCCATGTTCAAACCCTCAGGTCCTGCAAAGCAGAAAGAGGGCAATTAGAGGCCAGGGCAGGCTGTGCAGAGCCCTTTGGGAAGGCTGGCTCCCCGCAGCCCCACTCAGCCCACCCGATGCACTGCGGGTGTTTGTCCCTCCTCCCAGCACACGGCTGGGGCAGCTACACTCTGCCCTGGCAAAGCTTGCTTGAGTCAATTATGTCTTTTCTGGCTAATTAATTCTTGGAAGAGCAATATACCCTTACATTCAAGTTGCAGAAATCTTCTTCGTGCCGCTTAATTTGTTTAAAGTAGAGAGGAGCCCACTTCATTACAATTGCCCGTTTATTGTCTGGTGGCAAATCCCAGGGAGCACTTTAAAACTGCACAAGCCTAAGAGAAGCTTGGTCTGTCCCTTCCCAAATTGCATTTCTGCTTTTACCTGAGACATTCGCAAGATCCCCAACTCTGTCAACAGCCGCTCTCCAGTTTTGTTTAGCTTATCATCAACAGACTCTGCTTTTGTGAGTGGACAAGTCATTTGAGTGTGCACCACAGTTATAATGGCCTGACTGACAGCTCAGCCAGATAAACACAAGAGAATAACAGACATAGGAACAATCTGGGTATTCATTTTGTCCGTTCAACCGGGTTGAAAGGATTTGCCAGCCAAGGGCACAACACTTCAGGCTAATTTGCTCAGCCAAAGCACTGCCGGAGTGGAAGGCTGCAAGCAGATGACTGATGCTGGGGAGATCAGCGTCCCCAGATGAGGTACTTATTATTCACCTCTGCCTCATGGGAAATGAAAGTACTGTTTATTCAGAGCATCCATTTGAAAGAAGAAAACATATAGAAATGAACTTTGTTACAAAACTTGAACCCTTCTCACTGCTTCCCCACTTCTACATTAATTCCAGCTTCTTGTCCTCTTCCATGTCATCTTCCACACTGCAGCATTTCTGTTTTCTTGCTCCTCACATACTTTGATTAGCCATGTTTCCTGCTTTGCAGTTTCACCCCTATAGCTGACACGGGGTACATTTTCTTTTCTGTTTATCCTCCATTTTTAAGCTATACTTAGCTCTGCAAACTTCAGAGGCCGAGCTCTGTTCTCAGTGTCTGGTGCAGCAGAGGGTGCTTGTGATAACCTGGCTGTGTCCCACACACCAAATGCACTCTGCAATCTTTTGGCCAATATCAGCCCCGTACTCCAACCAGTGCTGACAATGAGCAGCATCAGTCACCACTCTGTTGTGGAGCCAAGGGGACCAAGAGCCAGTGCAATGACAATGCTGCCCTGGTTAAAGAAAGTTGTCTCCTGCACATTTTAAGCACCCTGTGTTTAGAGTGACAGAGCTCCAAGTTCACCTGCTAATCACGTAAAAGTAAATGATGGGTAGAACAGCCAAGCTTGTACTAAGAAAAGGTAAACACTGCTCTGACATATTCCCTCAAGCAAGCAAGCAAAATAATAACAGCTTGCTGTGGAGGTTTGCAGGTTCGCTCCCATTAATTAAGTTCCATTTTCCAGCATCTTGAGTTTTAAGATGTTTTCTCCAGGACTGATTTCAACAACTCTTTCTCCCACTGAAAAGCAAAGGCCAAACCTTGCTTTTGGTGACAGCAGCATCACTCTACTGGCTTCCTCCAGCTGTGGAGCCAAGACACAAGGTGCAGTGGGATGGAGGTAAATCCCTGAGCAGTTTTGGGGGGCCGTGTCCCAGCAGAGAGCCTGCAGGCTGAGCACAGCAGGCTGGGAACAACGGCCCTTGCAGAGGTGATGCACTAACAGCCTCAGACACATCACAGGAGGAATGTAAAGTGCACCTGACATTTCTTTTGATCTCCTCCTAAGAAGCATTAAAAGGCACATTAATGTTCTGCTTTAGTGCGTGTTCAATGTGATAGCTGGAGACATAACTGAGCCTTTCACAAAAGTCTAATTGGGGAGAAGAATAAACTTATTGTTTCCTCCTCTGGACATGCACCCTAGAACATAGGCAGAGTTGACATTTGCATGAAGTATGTTGCTGTTTTGCATTTTAAATCCCATCATGCTAAATGTAGTTTGAATGATCACTTTGACTATTATTAGGAAATCAGTACATGTCCAACATTAGTTCTACAGATGCAGGAACTGATATTGCCCAGTAGCAGGTTATCTTTCTCCAGTGCTGAAATTCAGAAGTGCATGTGTATATTTACATACTTATAAATTGCTCTTTTAGAATGTCAGATGAACACTAATAAAATATCTGCGCTCCTACGGCCACTTTTCATGCAATTGTTTGGTATTGCTCATGGAAATCCTCATACACACATCATATTCACATTTAGCACCAGAGTTTTGTGCATTGAGCTATTGATACTTCTTGACCTTGTCAGACTATGAAGCACCTTTGTATCTGTGCTTTCAGCTGCCTTGCTGAAGTCCCTTGGCTCTTTTAGGACAATCACACAATGAATAAACTGCAATAAACCAAGCAGCAAAGAAAAAGGAAATGGAAAAAGAGAACATTCATATCCAGGTTAATCAATAGGAGAACAAAGAGAGCGAAGAAAGTCAGGTCTAAGTTCCAGAGTAGAGGTAAGGTCAGGAATGACATTACTGGGTCATCCTAAATTTTGCTGAAGACTGTGTATTCCTTGTTCCTATTTCTATCAGCTTAGGTGTGTGTTTGCACATCTGGTCAGACCCACGTTCTGCTGAACTCTATTCTGCTCTCTGTGCAATGCTTTCTTACATCTGCTAGGCTGATAATTTATGTGTCCCTGATTAGCTCCCTCAGTGCTTTATCTCTAGGAGGATTAGAGGCTTTATGGTGTCCTCTTCATTTGTCTGCAGCACCTCCTTCCAGCCTCAGCCAGGCTTCTTGGACAGCCTTCTCTGCTGCAGCACTAACGATGCCAAAGCTGCTACACTAAGCCATGCACGCCTTAAACTCCCCTGGCAAAAGACAGTCTAATTTGGGACAACCATCAGCTTCCTTTTGTTGTAGCTCTCACTCAATCTAGCCACAAAAACTGCAGTGCAAGGGAGGAGGAGGCTGAGGAATGGGAGCTCAGAGAGCCCTGCTGCTCCGTGTCCTGGCACTAACAGAAAAGCAGGAACCTGCAATGCCAAGGCTCCCCAAGAACACAGCATGTCCTGATCGAGTTAGGCAGGTTGTTAAAACAACTCCAAACTGCTCTGGGTACAAAACAGATGGGATGCAGAGGTCTTCTGGATCATGTACCAAGCAATTCTGATTTCTGTGTGATATTTATAAACCAGTTTTAGCTGGCACCAACTCAGGATTAAACGAGCCCCATCTCCAAGACCACACATGACAATGCTTAAAAAAATTTGAGGTCCTTCCCATCCCAGCTTTTTACATCCTCGCTCTTCTTGACAACAGCATGATATTCTCATAAACAAGGAAACATCCTGCTCACCACAAAGGTGAAAGACAGGGTTTTTTTGAGCTACTCCTCTGGTTGATGTTCAAGGTGGACTCTGATGAGCCCATCTTGAAAACTGGGGAATTCCACTGCAACTTCAATAAATTGTTTATCCTATATGAACAATTTTGAAATATAAAACAAATGTATAGAAAACTCAGGGATTACTGCTGAAGGCTACATGGATTTCAGAGGCCTTCCTTTTAAATGATCTCATAAAATAGATCTTTAAGAAACAACCAAGATTGGAAATTTAGCTTTCTCAGTATTTGGATCTGTATCCCTTTCCAAAAATGCAGCCAAAGTTTTGCTGATGGAAAACCTAAGATGCTCCATCCAGAGCAGAGGAGGGAGCTGAGCACAGCAGTGGTGGGAGGAAAGGGGGACAATTCCCTGAGCCTGGGAAGCACCTGGGATGGGAGCTGCAGGAACCTCCATGGTGTGAGCACCTCTATGTGCTGTCACTCAAAGAGAGAAATGCCATCTTTTGATGGGATTCACACCCCTCTTTCTTTCTCCAGTAAGAGGAATGGAAATGTGCCTGGCTTCCCAGCAAACACACAGAAGATCCTTTCTCGTTGGTGCCAGTCAAGTTGACCATCTCAGTATTTTTCCATTTGTAACATACAAGCAAAAATGCTGCTGTTTAACAAGATCCCTACCCCCTGTTTTGCCACAAGGTCATATCCTGCTAGGAGGACACTCTTTTGAGAATTAATTTCTATTAAAGTGCAATATGCTCTTAAGTGGCACAACCTCTTTCAGCTGGCAACATGTGAAATAGATGTTCTGTCCAAGTGCTGTATGGAACTGTGCTATCTAACTCTCCTTACATACTTTTGAACACCTTTTTTTCAGCCCAGTTAGATTACGGAAGGGAAAATCACTCCGTGGCATAAATGATAAATACTTAAAGGATATTTAGGGTTTACTTCCTGACTAGTCCAAAAGTGAATTTGCTGCAAAATAATGAACTTAAGTGACCCCTGCTGACTTCCCAAGGAATGACATTCCATAGGGAGTCACATCTGTGAAGCAAGCAGTTCAGGTACAGAATCAAACCCTTGTTTGTCTCAGCTCCTTGGACTTTTTCTTGGAAAAAATTCTTCCTCAGAAAGTTACTGGTGATCTGAAATGCTGCTGGGGTCTACAGTTTTGGCTGGTCCATCTAATCATTGAAGAAAAGATAAAAGGTCAGATTTGCACCCCTCCAGCAGCCAGACACAGTTAATTTGTTTTTCAGGAGTATTATCAGTTAAGCATAGCTAGAATCTTAACTTCTTATATCTGCCCACATATCTGGCTGGTGCCTTCTGGCCTTCTGTGTGATGCAAGGGGCTAATAAAACGTGGCAGCACTTGATGTCAGATAGTTTGTCTCTGCCTTGTTTAATCACTCTGAATGGAGTGATGCTCAAGCCCAACTCGCATTCACTATCGGTCTGTGAGAGGCTGCTGAGAGCTCCTTCTCAGCAATCAGCTTGAACCCTTGGCAAGACATCTGTCAAGTACACTTTAGCATCCCCACAACCTCGAACTAAGAGAAGTGGCCTTCTCAATTTGGATGCAATATTAAAGGCAGTTGACAGAAATCTTACATCCCGCTGCCTTTTCTCTCTAGGTTGGCAATTCTGATCCCATTAAAATCAGTGGGAGCCTTGTCATTGACTTCTATAGACCAAACACTGGAAACACAGTGTTCAAAATGGAATAAACACAACTGGATAACTCTCAAACTCATTGAAAACCTAAAATCCCATTAGGTTATTGAGGTATCTTGACACTCAAGAGACACTTGAATCTCCAGAGGCTCAGGCATTTCACACAAAACCCAGGATGTGTCCAAACAAGGAGGCAGAAATTCCATTGTCCTCATTAAACTCTTAAAATACATCAGTTAAGCTTTCAGCACAAATCCTGGTGTTAGGTCCAGTTGACTAAAGCACAAACTTGATCAGAACATCTACATCCCAAACAAAAGAACTGTAAGTTCAGATGAACTCTCTCAGACTTCTCATGACCTCATCTGCAGTGGCTACTGGTTGATATGACTTCATTGAAAAAGCAAATGTTTATCCAGTAAGCACACTTAAAAAAATAAACCAAAAGAAAAGCAAAACAGAAAAAGTGACCATCCAGCTTCATTTTGTGTGTCAGTGTTCACAAAACCCGAGATGCCACATGTACTGGAAATTATTGGAGAATGTCTCACAGGATGTATATATTAAATAAAAATCCCTTCACAAAGACATACGCTGCAAATGGCTTAAAAGCATCCAAAGTATTCTTGGAAAGTGCAATAGCAGATAAGCTCCCCTTTTAATTTATCTTAGACTAGGTGTTAGTGCAAGTTACGACCAAGAATTTAGCACATCCATTCAAATTATACCTAAAGCACTAAATCCAGCACAGCAGTAATTTTCTAGTCTTTCACACTTCCCAACTTAATGAAAAGAGACATTAATGTCCCAACCATAGATTAATTAGATGGAATCATTAAGAATTATTTCCCAGGTATCTTTTGCTAATACATGTATTATCATTGAACACTACCAACCCTGTGTGGAAGGTTAATGCTATTTTGGAAGAATATTTACAGTATCAGGGATTGAAAACCCAATACCTAAAAACATATTTTCCACCTGCAGCTATCTGTCATCCATCCCACACAAACTTTGAAAGCTTTCCACTATCTGTCAAAACACAGGTTTTGATGCAATAAAGACTGTAATTATTGAGCATTTACAAGAAATAATATTTCCCCTCTGGTACACGTTATAACAGTTGTTAACATGCAAGTATGAATACTAATGATCCAAGCCCACCTATGCTCTTCACAAATGATAAGGATTTTTTCAATACTGATATAGAGGCAGGTATAATAAAAGAGCAAGATAAGCCTGAATATAGGTTATGAAAAGTAAATGTCAATCAGAATAAGGTTTTTAGAGGCATAAGAACTTGATTTGAGGTAGAGTTTGGAAATAAAGCTGACAATTAGATCCAGAGATATAAACAGCACTTCTTTTCTGTTGAAAAATAAAATGATCCTTTTGCAACCAAAATACCAGGCTACAAAGATGTGTGAAGGAAACAATACCGAGGATGCAACAAAACAGCTCTGCAGATGCCACGCTAGCAGATGGCTTAAGCCGGCTGAATTACTGTATAAACATTTAACTGAGAGTTTGATTTCATAAGTTTTATACAAACAAACAAAAAGGAAATGATTCTAAGAAGCACTTAAATTAGTAATTTGTAATTTTCTCTGCTGAGATGGCCTAGCTCTGCTGCCTTGCCAGAGTCCATTGAAGAGGGGAGGTTCTGGAATCTGTGAGAGAAATTGAACGCCGTAAAAGGGAGCTCGTATGAACACACAGAACTAAGAGAGGCACTTAAAGGTAAATATATACCTTTCCACTGATGTTCAGCTCAAATCCATTCTAACTGCAAGTTAATAAAAAAATCTCCCCACCCCTCCCCACTCTCCATTTCCTCCTTCATGTCTAGATAACAAAGGCTGTGTCTCTCTGTTTATATCTCAGTAACTTCTACAGCAACCGCTTGTCGTGTTAGTTGGGCTCAATTGTAATACGTGGGCAGGAAGGGCACCAGAGAAAAAGGCTCTTTGTGCACAGATATCTTCAACAAATACCAGTCAGAAGGCGGAAAGGCAAAAATATACAGGAAAAGGGAGAAGAATTTATGCAGAAAATAATGTGGCTTCTTGCTACAGAGTACAGTCTGGATAAGAGCATCACTGTTGAATTGATGGGTTTGGCCTGATTAATGCTTAGACATGTGCCTCAGATAAATGTTTTCTATCATTTTGCAAAGAAATAACAGGCTAAACAGGAGGCTGATGACTGGTACAGGGTTTTATCCTGATTTACTGAATGTCAAAGCAATCTGTCCTCAACATTTCCCAAAACAGTGACAATTTTTTCTTCTGCCTTTCATGGTGAGCAACAAGACCCCAAAGAACTCTAGAGGTGAGCACCACAGCAGTGTCAAACCTGCCCCTTGAAACCGCCAGGCTGTCGGTGTCAGTCTGCACGACATCCTCCTCAGATGCTCCACAGCAAACACAACCACAGCTGCTGCTTATGCTGCACTTATTTACACTTCACCACTCTGAAGGCCAGGTAACCATTTTACATTCCTTGCTGCTGAAAAGCCATAACTTGCTATTCCAGAATGGAGATTGCAATTACATTAGGTGCACATAGTTCTAATAAAAGAGTAAGTCATCTTCTTCCTCAAAACCTCTGTTTTCCCTGCTGTCTGCATTCCAAATTCTCCATTTGGTTTAATGATCAAGGAGAGCTAATAACTTTTCCCTCTAAGCAGTTTCATTGTGCCAAGAACAAAATTAATTATCATCCCTCTTACATTCTAATACAGAAGTTTCTCATAACTCTTTCCTCCCGATCTTTACTCTTTTTCTCTTCCCATGCACTCCCTTGCTTATATCCCCTTTCTTTCCAGTTCACCTGTTCCAAATCAACCACTTCTCTGCTTGGGATTCCCTGATATCACATCATGGAGAATCTGGAAGTCAAATTGGTTTAGGAATTATCATGGTTGTTTAAATTCACTTCATCCTGGCTAGGCAGGATTTTTGAAACTTGTATCAAAATGTTTTCTCTGTTCTACCTGGTGTTGACATCAGAGACCGAGAAAGGTGAGAGAACCCCTTTATTGACTGCAGGCCATAGGCAGCTCCAGTTTCTGATCCCTCAGGTGATTTAACTAATTAAGAAATCTACTTTGTCAAGGTTTCCTCATAATTTTCTTCTGTTTCCATTTTTTTTCTACAGTTTTACAGTTTCCTCTCTCCCACAAACCCATCAAGCCTAACTCCAGAACTGGATTCACCGTTTCAATTTCTCCAGCTTTTGACTATGAAATTCAGAAGTTGAGGTCTGTTTGCAATGTCTTGCTACTAGAAAAATTATTTTAAAATTTATTTTAAAGAAAGCAAACTCCAACACTTTAGTTCAATAAACCAAAAAATCTATTTTACAATGCAAAGAAAATGACATTTGGTTGACAAACATTGTGACAAAGTGATGAACTTCCATAGTATTGTCCATATGTCTAATTAATATTTGATGAGAAATATATTTGATAACAGGATGAACTTCCAGTAATCAAACTATGATTGATCTAGGAACACACTACTAACAAAACCCCGTGTCACATGATCTTAGCCCATTCAATCAAATTATCTCCAAATAAACAAGTGGTGTGTAGACCTAAAGAACATATTAACCTGTAAATTACCTGTCTACCTCTTCTCTCCTTCAATGTTGACATAGTAGGGCAGAATTTTTGTTATGACTCAGGTCATCAATCATAATACATAAAGAACATTTGACTGGAAGTCCAGGGCTTCTGATACAGAGTTTTCTTTGACAGACTAAAAATGTATACTCTGCATGACTTTAAATACCTTCTCTAGGTACATTTTGCCTGCTGGTGTAATGGAGAAGTTAAAAAAATGGTAATGTGAAAAACTGAACTTGGATTCACATGACCAGAATCAGGATGGTCATTTGTATGCACAAAAAGTACATTTGTGTCCTGAGATGATCAGTCATAGAAATTCAGATGAACTTTGCCTTTTGGAACAAGCACCTCCATGCAAAGCTCCCTCTCTTTTTTAGGCTAATAGAATTTGGCACATTTCTTCCATCTTTGTAGAAGCGAAAATACATTATTAAAACCTATAGTTCAGTTACAGTGCCGTAAATCATCACTCCTACCCAGGTTCTAAATTTTAATTTCACTCCAATCAGAATCAATTATTCCACTTCTCATCCCTGGCCTCTCACTCAGTGCTAGGGAAGGAATATCAGCTGGGGATGCTGCTGCCATGGGCCCCCACAGGATGTGCCAGCACCCCTGCATCAGACAGGGCTTCAGGGATCATTCAGCTTCTGATGCCATGGCCACAGCCCAGAGGGGCTGGGGGAGCCTGCGACGTGCAGGTTCGGAGGTAGCACACGTGGGAACAGACACCAGCGCAACCACAGGCTTATGTGCAGTGACACCAGTGTCATTTACATGTCACATACACTCAGAAATCTCCCTTGGCAATTGAGAGCAATGAAATCCTGCTGTACAAGGTGTACTGCATGTGACAACTGAAATTACGAGCAGCATCGCCAAGCCATGCTCTGAGAAGCTTCTGTGATTTGGATCTGATTGACAGATGTTTACAGAAAAGATGTGCTTCATAGGATATGAACATACAAGGTGGAAAACAAAGTCCTCGTGCTTCCAAACAATCCAGGCCATGGTTTAACAAGCAGAATAGATGGTGGGTACAGAGCACAGGCAATCCTGACTTGTGTTGGTTTGCTGCCCACGCTCAGCTGAGTCATCCCAGGGGCTCTGTGTGAGTAACTGTTAACCAACACGAGCACAGCAATGAATTCCTCCTCAGTTCAGAGCTTAAACCCAGCTTATTCTGAAAGCAACAGCTATGACAGCGTGGGAGAAAACAGGATGCCCAACACTTTGCAGGAGGAAACCAGTGCATGAGGAGATGATGCATGTTTTTCATTAAGAAAAGGGACAATAGCAACAGATTCCTAAAGATCTATTAGAAACAAGATAGAGCCTTAACCCAGATAAAATTTAGCTAGTTCTGAACATGAAGACTCTTCTCAGCAGCAAGTGATGGACAGTGTATTCCCTTCACTACACCCTAGTTTCACTGGGGTAAGGGCCTGGGTGTCATCCATATGCTCAGTGTCAAGCTCCTGGGGCATCTGGATGCCTAATGCACACTTAGGTTTCATGCTACCACAGAAGCAGGAATAATTACCACCTAAGAAGGGTACATTTCTGTAGGTAGATGATGTGAAATTTCTTTGAGAAGCCAAGTTTATGTGGAGTCTGTTCTGAAGTCCTTCACTGGCTCCTTCCACGTCAGTCCAAGATGTTAGAACCTCTGCTCCATATCTTGCTGCTCATCACCCGCTGCCTGCCAGCAGGTCCCACCCTGCACTACCTGCAGCCCCAGCTGCTCCCCTGATCACCCAGATGATTCACTTGGAGGCTACTTTAGCAGGCTGCTTTAGCAGAGACCTATTATTTAAGCTGCTGAAGATACCCAGCTTATTTTGCCAGAGCTGTGTTAGGGCAGTGGTGGCAGCAGCTCTGTCAGAGCAATCGTGCTGCGCCGCTTGACGTGAGCCGGGGGCAATAAGATTTCTGGCAGACACAGCCCCCATCAGACAGCAATGCATGAACATAGCCTTAGAGCTTGCTCAGACATGTCTGCAGTATTAATGACAAACCCCAGCAATCACCCTGGTAGGACTGAGCACGCGTGAAAGCTCTAGTAAGTTAAAACAATAGGGGAAAAATTCTTGTTCAAAAAAGGAAAAATAAAGGAGCTCCAATACAAAGCATTGCAGGGACAATTAATGTAAAACAGAATGGTCAAACTCCTGAAAACTCCTTGCTTTAACCTCAATACTTTGAAATTATCTATTGCTTATACTGTGTAAACTACAGAAACGACACATAGTGTTATGTAGAAGTGGAAGACTTTCCAAGAGGCAACAACATTCTATTTTCTGCTGTTGTAGGCTTGGGCTTGCAGAGCACAGATAGAAGTTCGGACTGCTCAATAGCCCAGAACTCACTTAAAGAGTCAATTGAAGCCATGGCAGAAACATCATCACCTTCTGTGAATGCTGGGCAAACTGCACCAGCAAGGTTTGAAGTTGATTTCTCTTCCTTTCAAATAAAATAGCCTGTGAATTGATTAGAGGTAATAGAATTATTGGATGTTAGCAAGGAAGGGGATTTAAGGAAGATGTAATGACACCATCAAAGCTTTGTTGGGTTGCTTTTATTAGCCTGAATCAGCTTAGAGCAGTCCTGACACTAAGAGGTTAGAGGAAGTGTGTTAGAGGCTTGCCTATGGGATGAATGCATAACAAAATCCTCTCGCGAGGGGAAAAAAAATGTGAAAACCCCCACAGACACGCACCAAAAAAGAACGACAAGTACAGTACTTTAACAGGGAAAATTTCCTCAGAAAGGAAGCAAGCAATGAGGCTAGGAGAGGAATAAATGGTGTAGAAATGACAATCGCTCTTCAGTCAGGGCCCATGACTGCACTCACTGCTGATAAGATCCAGCATGTGTCAGTTGTCAAGTGTCTCTTGTCACACTTCAATGTGAACTTTACAGCGAAAGGGGGACAAGAGGCAGTGAAGGGGAAAATGGCACGGCTCAGAAGGACTTGTGCACTCAGTGTGAAGCCATTTCAATTTTATATTCTAAAGGACTTTGTAGGTGATCCCATGAATGCAATTATTCTCACCTAATAAAAGCAACATATGCTAAGACAATTAAAAGATTTTATTATACGTCTATTCATTGTATGTAGTTTCAGACAGCAGATAAACCTAATTTGAAACAAGATGTTTGCAAGGCAGGAAGCAGAAATAATCGTGGTCTGTATCTATAAGAATATTAGTGTTTCATTATACTCTTTATATTAAAAGGTGAATTAATAAAACCTTCCTTTACTAATGAAAATTTCACCCAGCTAATGAACAATCTAATTACAAAGATCTCATTAAAACAGTATAACTTTTGACTTATAGCGTCCAGTTTGGGTGAGTGTACATTTAAGTAACTTAATTACCCATCAGAAACATCTATTTGCAGGCATATTCCCAGTCTGACACAAACCTCACACACCACCCCTTCACCAAGACATAATGATTACCCCATCACAAATTAACTCTTCTGCTTTGGGTAGAGATGTGCTTTTGTCCTGGCGGCCGACAACCTGAGATCCTCCAGACTTCCACTGCTAAAAATAAAATTATCAGTTTTAGAAAGCTGGGTTGTAGTTTGCAAAGTGAAGAAGATTTTGTGCTGCCAGACCAAACCAGGACTTAGAGATGCTTTGGAACAAAATCAGTGCTAATTTCTGGAGAGGAAACACTTCTCAGTCGGGGATAAGCTCATGGGTGAAGTTTCTTGGCAGACCTGGAGCAGCCAGTCAGTGTGGCAGGAAGAAAGTCGTGGGTAATTATGGCAAGATTTGCATATGACCGCAGTGACTCCCCTCGTTGAGGCAAGTGAAGGGCACCAAGGGACTCTGCTGCTGGGAGCCACCAGAATTAAGCAGGAATCCATCACTTCATGCATAACTGATAATGTGTCACCTGAAAAATCTGATCTACACTGCAAACAACAGTTGTGGAGGGGTTCAACCCAGATCAGCCCCACGTGGGCAGGAGTGCCAAAGGCAGATACTGCATGTGAGAAACATCATTCAGAACCTCTCCCTTTTTCCCCTTGCCAAACAGGCAGTGTCAGAAGACAGCCCCTGTGCAAGGCTCCACCTGAAACCACAGTCATGGCAGAAAGGTAAACTGCAAACCAAAATGCCCCATCTGCAGAAGGAATTTTTTTCAGTTCTTAAAAATCTTTAAACAAGGGAAACAGAGTCAATCAAAGTGACCAGTTGCAGAGCATCTACAGCACTCAAAATTTCAGTACAGGGTTGTCACAACTATACATTCATGCGAGAAATAGTGTGAAAATCCAGTAAGAGTGAAAACAAAATGGAAAAGAGGCATAGGGAGCAAGAAGGTCAAAAAGACATTAAATTGTGCATTTCCTTGCTCTCCTACAGAGTCCTGAATCAGGTACAAGCTGGTGAAGCCTACCACCATAGCACAGAGATGTTGTTTGTCTAGTTGCAGAAGAGTAGAATGAAACATATTTTCTGGGATGGCAGAGCAATGACTGGTTTTTGTTACAGGTGCTTTATGTTCCTTTGGGTGAAGGCAGAAAAAGAAGCATCAGTAGCTGTCATATACAGCAGCTACCCCAGCTGAGGTACTGACATGGGTACCAGCTACCACAACTTGCTATTGGAAGGAAAAAATGGGTTGAGATTAAAAGTTCTTAAATCTTTAAAATAATTCCTCCTCTCTAATGTAGCTACAGTGTGATTTACTGTTATAGCATCACACATGTGAATCCACCACAGGAATTTTCTCTGGGCTGAGTAACATTCACATATGGAGATACTGGTAACTTGGTGCTACAGGTTTTACATCATCCAAGCCCTTTTGCCTTGCCTTCAGCAAGAGTGAGAAATGACAAAACACAGAGTCAGGAGAGTGCCCTGGCTTGGGGAGTGTCAGATGAAAGTTCCATCTCAAGTACTGTAATTACTGAGCATAGGTTTATATATTCTACTTGACTAATGATTTAGAGCAGTGAAGCACATGGTAAGTGTACAATCATCAGCTATTTTCCCATCAGTACTTGAATATCTATGAAGCGAAAATATCACTAAAGATCTGGCTAACATGAACCATGACTCATTAATACAGATATTTATCAGCATTCTGTCATAGATACTTTAATTGTGAATTGTGTGCAGGATATATCCTTTGTCTGGCTGCTGGTATTGAAGTTTATCCTATTCAAACTTTAGACTACACAGGAACTTGCTGTTTTACATTTCTGTCCCACAGAGCAACTCCCAGGAATCCTACTAAATGGAGCCCCCCTTTCTTTACTCCCAGGACCTTTAGTAAATACCAAAAATCCCAATTTTCTTCAAAGGCTGTAAACACTTTTCTTTGGAAGAATCTCAAGCATACATGTTGAACTTCAAATCTTTATTTATTTATTTATTTTCTTGATGCTGGCAGACTTTTTTCCTTTCCTTTATTAAAGCCACAGTCCTCTCCTCTCCTCTCCTCTC